>PNEQ01127889.1:0-58354 GCA_003012365.1 Medauroidea extradentata
TCAATACTGATACAGATAAATGCCAAACAATATCTTACCAAAATAGCCTCAGCTTATACAAACCAAATTAAATATCAAATTGAACAATTTCAATACTGATACAGATAAATGCCAAACAATATCTTACCAAAATAGCCTCAGCTTATACAAACCAAATTAAATATCAAATTGAACAATTTCAATACTGATACAGATAAATACCAAACAATATCTTACCAAAATAGCCTCAGCTTATACAAACCAAATTAAATATCAAATTGAACAATTTCAATACTGATACAGATAAATGCCAAACAATATCTTACCAAAATCCTGTCAACAATACCTGAGAATAATTAAAGAGATAATAGCAAATTCAATAAATGAAACATAAGGAAATAAATAAAATAAAAACAAGACGTGAAATAATAAAGGCCCAAATGGTGGGTGGACCGCCTCACAGTACGGATGTGTGATATTTAGAAATAATGTATTGTGTTGCTATATTTGAAAAGTATTGCGATACACACAATATATCGTATATAATATACATGATATGAAAAATTGTGCTGCTATATAAAATATCGCACTGCAAAATAAATTGTGCTGTGTTATAAATTGCACTGCGATATAAATTGTGTTGCAATACAAATTGTGTTGCAATACAAAATATGTTGCGGTGTTAATCTTGCTGCTATAAATATCACGCTGCAATAATAATCTCCCTGAGATAATAATAACCGTGCAATAATTTGCGCAAAAAAATTTGTCCTCGTATAAGGTGCATTGTTAATGAGAGAGTGGGGACATATCACCTCAACAGCGTACATGTTTTTTTATTGTATTATGAAATTGGAATATATTTTTACCTAAATAGTATGCCTTTTAGGGATCAAATTAATTGCACAAACTAGGTACAATAAACCAATTTTAAATTAAGTATAGTGGCTCACATGAATATTCAACGCTTTTCTGATCACTCTAATTTGTGTATTCAGAGTGCTTCATTCGTGACTTTACCTGAGTCAGTAAGATTTCCCTCCTCTGAAATAACAACATTCTCAATGAGCTATTGATATCTCTACACCAGGCCTACTGTTTTAACGGATGTGTAGAGGTTAGACATAGGCGGGTCATTCCATTTTAGATCAAGTCAAGGTTGCTGCAGGTTTCTTGATTTTCGTAAAAAATTTTCAAGTTTTTGGGGCATACTTTCTAGAGCACAAAAATAATTTTTTTTAGATTTTTCATGTGAATATAATTTTTCAGGTATATGCATTTTTAGATACAAATATGCACTAAAATGTGCTTTTTTAGTACTTTTTGTATTTGACTGTCATTAATTACCAAATAAACATAAAAAGCCGAATTTTGTCTATCATTAAAGCTAAAAGGACAATGCTTTAGAGCATATATCGTTCACACAAAATGTTTGTGATTTGTTAGTTGCATAACATCTTGAATTATGCAAAAAAAGTTGAGTTTTTTTACCGATATTCTTAATTTTTTTTTAATAATAAAGAACATCACCAAGGTTGATATTTTTTGTAGTTATAGCCTAGTGTAAGTAGTATTGCTGACACAATATCAACCTGTTTTTTTTTTTCAGTCATTGTAAAAAAAAATAGCTTGAACAAGAAAAAATTGAATATGCGACATTTTTGAGGTCAAATATTTTTATGTTAGACTGGTGATAAAATTTTGGAAATATTGTGAGGTATACTCCTTTCAGTATATATTAAAGTAATGAAAACACAAAGTTGTTTTTTTTTTCCTTGTGGGAGAAAAAAATTTTTTTGAAAATATGTAAAAATTTTGGTATTCCCATTGCTGATTAGGAATATAAATACTTCCAATTCTAACTTGCCAGTGTAAGTGCATCTTCACAGAATGTAAACAGGTCACCATTTTTAGATTTGTTCGCATGGTCTGCCAGTCTGCCAGTTTTGTGCCAGTTCTGCTAGTTTTCTGCCAAAAGGCGTTCATTTTACCGGAAGTGTTTTTTTTTGGTATGCTGTTCGGGTGGGACTAGCAGATGACAGTTTTTGCCGGAAAATGGTTGCCATTTCTGCCCATGCTCGGCGAGCAAGGGCAGAACTGGCAGCAATAAAAAAAGTCACGTGTGACGTCACTTGACGATGCTTGTTGAAAACAAACTCTCTCATCCCGTGCTAAACTGTGATACAATTGTTTGCCCCTGCTGTAATAATCCAGTAACAGAAGAACTGTGCAAATTCTTTTGTTTTCTGAATTAATTAAAATCACCTTAGTCACGAACAAAGCCAGATAATGTTGCAACGTACTCATAGTTCTTTGTAAATAGTGACGAGGTTAACCTGACGATAAACGTGCACCAAACCTATATTTACATTTTTGTGGTCATTGTTTAAATAAATCCAAGATTACATTATGTGATTTTGTGTAATGTTATGATTTTGTCTAAGAGTTGTTTTGCACATTAAATGCCTTTCAAGGGCAGTTAGTGAAAAAATTGTGAAACACAGGAGTATGGGAATTTGACAGTAAAATCATAGAATTTAAATTTCGTTTTATATGGAGAAAATTAACAAAACTTGTCCTTTAACAAGTCAAGTTACCTCAAAATGTTGCAGAATATGCCTTAAGTACGAACATGTCATCACTACAACAGTGCAGAAAGGCATTACAAATAGGATACCAAAATTCGTAATTTTAACCATTTTATGATAGGCCTAGCTCAAGTTATTGTTTAACACTTTCCTGAAAGACTATTTTGTAGTTACAACTTCATTTTAGGAGGCGGAGGTACAGAAATTTACTGGGTATGGACACACAACATTGTAAGAGAGGAGCACTATACATGCGAGGCAGGGATATATAAAATCATGGAGCAGGGATATAGAGGTATATAAGGAAGGGGAACAGAAATGTGGGGCCGAGACATTAAACAACATGGAGCAGAGATACAGAAATATGTAGGGTAGGACCACTAAAAATATAGGCAATATCATTAAAATCTTAGAGCAGAGGTAGGCCTACAAAAATATTTAGGGTAGGAGAACAGAAAGTTGTAGTGTAAGACCATTAAATATATTGAGTACGGACATTAAAAACAGTGGAGCAGATGGACAGAAAATTGTAGGGTAAGTCCACTAAAAAAGTGGTGGCAGTGACATTAAAGAGATGGGGCAAGGGCGCTACAAATTATGGGGCAATAAAATGCATGCCACGAACATTCTATGAACCATATATTAACCTTTAGCAGCAAACATTTTTTAAAAACTGTGCCCATTCAAGCTAATAAACCCATAAAAATAAATTGCCCCCAATTAACAAGATATTACAATGTTACATACGAAAAAAATTAGCTAGACTCTAATGTTCATCAGCAGCAAAGTTGTTTAGGCCTACCTAACTGAATTGCCTCTGACTAATGTAGCGTAGTGTGAAACTACGCTAGTTTGAACATTCCTACAAATATTTACAAAGACGATTTTAATGCATGCATCATAACTTCGTACGTTGTATCAGTCTTCGCGCTATGTACTGAAGAATGAATGTTAACAAATTGCAAGGTTGATTAAAAATGTATTTTTCTGCTATGGGTATTAAATTCTTTCTTCCCCGACACTATATTTTGCGTGGGAAGTCCTACGATCTCTTGTTTTCCATTATTTAGGCCTAAATGAAAGTTATTGTATTCATTAACGTAATTACAATAATACGTCGGGTAACTAAGCTGAGTTATCAATGCTAAACTTTCAAAACAAACTTTCGCAGGTGTATTTCAAAACAACAACATGCTTGTTTACTGCCAGATATCGTTCGAGTGGTCATAGCCACTTGCAACTGCCCGTCCTGCCATTTCGCTGCCAGTGAAAAATGGCACAGAACAAGTCTCAACTTGCAGTAATATTCGCCTAGCCCACGCCTATTCTACAAGCAGTCACAATTTACAGTCAGTCTTGAACATACACGTGATATGAGTTGTACTCCTGGATGTTGTTCCTTATCTGACAGTGGTTGTCATTTGATAGCTTTTTTTTTTTTCTCGAGGAAAGTGTGAATAGGCCTACTACTACCTGTGGAAATGTTTTATTTGTGATTTATATTGAAACAGTGTAGGAAATGCAGTGTTCATTAGGTACTATCATACAAGAAAACTGTAACAAACTATCACATTCAAGAGAATCTACATTAAAAGAATGTAATGAATATAACATTGATGAACTTGTTGTAATTGAGAATTGGATCTGAAGACTTAAAAAGTGTGTGTACTTGTCACGAAAAAAATTTTTTGGAAAAATTTTCACAAATTTATGGTAAAATGTTTTCAGATCATTTTTCATGTACACAATAAAGCTATAAAGAAGTCACTTCGGCAGATTACACTAGATATCCACGCAAACCACCCATCACTTGTTCCTGGTTAAGTGTTTGTGTACAAATTGCTTCTCCAAAATTAAATATTTTAATGATGATACACCTAATTCTGATGCAGATGAAGAAATGTTTGAACCTCAATATGGGGTAGTGGAATTAGTTAAGAAGTCTTTTCTGCTCTTGGTGTTTCCACACTATAAACTCAAAAACTTATCAAACACAAATTATAAACTGCTGTGAAAAACAAAGTAAAAAAATTTCAACTGCAGTTACAAACAATTTCTTACAGGCTTTTGAATGTGATATATCTGAGGATCAAGACAACATTGCAGATACCACTGACCTGGCTTTCGAATGCAAACTTTAATTGAAGAGCTCAAAGTAAAAATAGAATCAGCAAAAACAGCTCAAGAGAAAATTCTAAGTCTAGCTCCTAAATCGTGGAGCTACCGAAAAATCCAAGAATTCCATGTTAGTCAACACCTAGCAAGAAACAGCAGATTGTTAACTAAGAAATACTGCATTTTGCCTAAAGTTAATAATAAAAAACCTAAAAACGTTTTGACTGAGGAATGTAAAGGAATGGTAAAAGATTTTTATAATGATGATGAAAACAGTAGTCTCATGCCAAGTATTGAAAGACTGCCTATCAGTAAAAGTAGATGGCACTATGGAAAAAGTTCCAAAACGACTAGTTATGTGTAATTTAAAGGAATTATATTATAAATTTAAAGAAACTTGCCCAGAACAAAAGATTATGGTTTCTCAAAGTTTGCAGAACTGATGCCTAAAAGGGGTATGTGTTAGCTGGCTCAAGTAGCACACATTCTCTATGTGTTTGTGTTGCACATCAGAATGTGAAGTTAATGTTATATAGCGTAAACACACAACTTAGCTATAAAGATAGTTTTAAAATTGCTGTTTGTGACATTAATACTGAGGAATGTATGTGTAACTCATATCTCTCATGTCCTGGGTTTAAAACTTAAAGATGCTCTGGGTTTTGAAGACTTGGAAGCAGATGCTGAAGTTACCTTCAAACAGTGGTTATCAGATTTATGGACAGTCTTGATGAAAAGATGCAAAAGTTGAAAGTGCACCATTTCATTTCAAAACAGCAGTCCAAGTTCTTGAAAGAGAAGAAGCAAAATCTTCAAAGTGACACTTGCATTATTGGTCATTTCGTCGCAAATCACATAATTTTAAAACATGACCATGCCTCAACGTCTCAGATTCAATTAATTTTTTTTTCCTATGTAGGTATACATCAAATAAGAACACATTATTATTATTTTTTTTTTTTTTTTCAAAATGTTTAGAGGAAAACCTGAAGAAGGAGAAATTCAGCACTTTTTGATTTCTAAAGACCTACATCAGTTAACTGAAATTGTTGTAATTCTTTTGGTTTTTAAGCTATCAGGTTCATTTAGGTGTCAAATTAAAGTTAATTTTCAGTTCTCTTTAAGTACACAAAGAAAACATACTAAACAATAACATGAAAAAAATTAATGTGCATAAAATTCAAAATGTTTAGTTTTTACAAAATTTGCAATTGCTCTTAAGTTACAAATAACACATCTTTGAAACTTGATCTCTACAATCTTCTTACCATATATTAGATGCAGCAAAAATATAGAAATGGTCTTTGTTTATTCTTGAGTTACTTAAAATTTAAATTTAAAAGGCATGAGAAATAAAGGAGTCGTTCCAGATACTTAAGTTTCTTATCAGCGTTTGAGTGACTTCATCTAAGCTGTGGAAATGTTAGGGACATAGAGGGATGGTAAGGGGAAGAGAGGGAAGGAATATGTCCGAGCCGTGGGAAAGCAACAGGGCAGGTTTTCATGTGGATAGAGACAGAACCTTTTCAATCAGTCTGTGCTTGATATTGTTCGTGAATGTTTGAAATGCAGTCTGTTCTATCAACAATGAAAATTTCTCTTCAAGTTTGATGTGTGTTGATTAATGTTCAGTTAATTTTGTGTTGGTTTTTGAAACTAGAAAGTTATTGTGTGGGACATCACCTACAAGAAAATTGTTCAGTTCCAAATCCAATTCGCCCAGTAAGTTGTACAACAGAACTTACTGAATCAGATAGAGAACTTCTAGAGGTAAGAACTAAGGGGGTGTGGCGTTTGTCCTAAAATCGTTTGTCCTAAACATAACATGGTTCGTTTATCCTAAAGTCATTTGTCCTAAAATTAGGACACTCGACTTTAGGATAAATGAGTTTAGGACAAACGACTTTAGGACAAGCGACTTTAGGACAAGCGACTTTAGGACAAATGAGTTTAGGACTAATGACTTTCGGATAAATGAGTTTAGGACAAACAAAGGTTTGGAATATTGACTACAATGACTGTAGGACAAACGACTTTAGGTTAAATGACTTCAGGAAAAAAGAATTTAGAATAAATCGTAAGACAAAAATACTAGCAACAATGAGTTAAGCATAGTAATAATATCGTCGGGGTTGCTTTTTGGGGTGGGAGTTGTAAACAGCTAGTTGGCAGCATTCCGGGTTGGATACCGTAGGTTGCCACCGTCCCTGAGTTGTTACATGGGAGTTTCACGATACAAACCACCGACTAGCGATGTTGTACGGCACGCTGGCCACATGCTGAAATCCGGGAGTTAACTCATCTGGGTTCGAACCTGGATTGCCTTAGTGGGAGGTGAGCTCTCTAGCCACTCGACCGTCTCGGCTCTGTCCAAATCTGTATCACAAATAAAGCCTCTTGGAAAATATGTTTCCTACTAATTTGTGTTAGTTAAATACAACTTAATCATGCACTAATTTCCATTACTTAGAAATAGTCACTAAGGGTTTTATGCAGAGGACCATGAACTGGGTTTTGAGGGGGAGCGGGAGTAAATGCCAAGCAGAAGGGTGGGACCGGCCTGAGAGTCAGCGCGCAGCAGGAAGGGAGGGGAGCCCGGTGGAAGCTTAGTTTACCACCCCTCCTTTATTATCTTGCTGTTAGCAGGACAAGGCGGTCGACAGACGCAGCCACCATCTTGTTCTACAGGCGCGGCGTATTGCTGCACCGGCTGCCTGAAACGATAGTTTGTGGTCTGAAGCAAGCATTTGCACATACGCCAGGACTTAATTGCGTCGGAGGCGCACCAAGTTCCTAGCGCAAATTATTATTATTTTTTAGTAGATTCCTAACCCAATAAAACTGTCCACAAATTAAGTGCATAGCATTGTCTGGTATTCTAAACTAACCCAAACAAATGTGACAGAGAACTGGTAAAGGAGAGGAAGGGATTGTGCAGAACTGTGCACAGATGCCGTCCGTGCATCACCTCGATTTAGACGCTAATTATTGCTCCATGCCAATGCTCGCTATCAAAACAATTCAATCGCAAGATATGTCGGAGGCAATAGTTGCTGCCGGCTACGAGCAACAGAAAAGCTAGAAACGCATCGCTTATATAACAAATATAAAATTTGGTAAAATTATTTATGAAAGGAATTTATGCTAAAAATTTAGTATTTTTATAATTATTTACATGTACTAATTTCGAGTAAAATACACGAATCTCAGTAATGAAAATTTGATATTTGTAGAAATATAAATATTGTCGCGACCGTTTTTTTGTTAACATGACATATTTTATTGAGTATTAATTTTTTCTTAAGATCTCTATATTTCCCGCTTGAACAGTAACTTATTTATGTATTGCTTTTTTTATCTTCTCTTGTTTGGATCAACCTACAGTCTTTTAAGCAGTTTTATTTTTGTATCTCACTCCGGTGAGATGTCCTAATTATCACGTCATCGTTGGTCGGAGTTGTTTGTAACGAGTCGTTTACAATGACGTGAGGTACTTTCGACGAAGTATTTTTCTATCCATATGTTCGAGCGGACTGTTTATGAAGAGGATATAACTTTGTTATGATGTGAGTCGTTGTTGAGAGAGCGGGAGATGTGCATCGCATGCCGACGGCCGTGGAGGACGGCGCCAGCGGCCAGGATGTGATCGGCCTACGAGAATCAGATATGTTTCTATTTGTTTTCTTTTTAACTCTCTCCTTCTGTACTTAGTAGGTTTTAAATAACAATGTTACGATAATAGAGAAGTAGTCTCTAGCTGGCAGTGGTAGTGGTCACTACTCAGCATGCTCGTGGGTGAGTTAACCTAGATGGTTAAGCCTATGGCCAAGTAGATCACGTTTAGTTCTCAAGACATGACAGGTTTTTTTTATTTATTTACTTATGAATTAATTAATTTTCTTGCAGTTTTATCTTGCGAAATTTGAAGCTTGCTTTCATGTTTTAAAATATAACTTTGCCTGTTAACATTTGTAAACAAATGCTAACTTAATTGTAATGCCTTTATTTAAATGACGTAGTTAAGGCATTTAGCCTTCTCTTTCACTTAACAATTTGTATTTGCGATTTTAACTAAATAAACATGAGAGTCTTGAGTGAAAGTTAACTTATTTTTAAATTTTTTTTATTAATTTCTCATTCGTGCCTATGAATAATTTAAACATAAATGTTAGGTCTCAGGACCATAATAGGAGACACACCCCAACTACCCCCATTAGGTACCTCTCAGAGAGGTTTCAGTTTGTTTAATCTAGATCATTTGATTAAGAAGGTTAGTGAGTGTTTTACATACGACCCCTCCCTTATTTTTTTTTTTTTTGTCTAAATTAAGGTTAGATTGCAGCCTTCCAGATGATGATGTTTTTGGTGTTGAAGAAGGGGGCTTGCAACAAATTGGTGGAGGCTAGGCAGTGTCTGAGTGGATATTTAATGGTTAATGTATTTTATTTTTCTTTTAATTTTTCCACCAAATCCACACTCGTGACCCTTGTTGGGGTGTTCACACACTTAGGTGTAGGCACATACATTATGTTGTTTTGTTTTGTTGGTACCTGTAGGGATTTATTTGGTCATCTGTCGGTAGAAGTAGTGATAATTGTAGATGTTTAAGGTAGTAGTTTGGTTTTCCATTGGGGTTGTAATTGAGTAGCCATTGTCTGGCTTATAGTAATTTCTTTTGCTTGTATCCTGATGATACTGTAGTATGTGGAAGTAAAAATAGCAGTAGGCTTAACATTAGTCCATGCGTATTTGTTTTTATTTTTTTTTTTCACTTAAGTCAACAGGCCATAGGCCTTAGTAGTTAACACATTGTACTGGTGGGTTGACCAATTAATCTTGGTAGGATTTATTTATATATTTTTTTATGTTTCCAAAACGGAAACTTCGTAGTCATAATAAAGGTTCTTAAGTTACAGACATAAACATCACTCTAGATAGGCCTTTGCAACCAGAATCAGAACATCCTGATACTAGTGGTATTAGTGAACATCTAGGTGAAGTAGACACAAACAACATAGTAATCAGTGCTACACAGACAGATACAGTCAATATGGAAGGAAATAGCTTTTGGTTTCTATTTTGGGAAAAGTTCAGAAGATGTTAGTGAGTATCTTAAAAACTTTAAGCAGGCAGTCATGGTTAATGGCTGGGAGGACAAAAAGTGTATCACATACTTGCCCAGCTTCCTGCAAGGAGCTGCTGCAAGGTGGCACGATGGGTTAGGTACCCAGGCTGAGAATTTAGCTACATTTCAGGCATTTAGTAATGCTCTTAAACAAGCTTCTCGAAGAGTAGGAGAATCAGATGATTTAGAGATGCGGCTACGCATACGCATTCAGGGACACAATGAATCCATAGAGGAGTTCGCTTATGATATCATTAGCATGTTTCATAAGCTGGACAGAACTATGTCCGAGGAAAACAAGGTGAGATATTTGGCGAAATTCAAATAAAATTTAGCAATTTACCTAGTTATTTACAGACCTTTAGGGACAGTATAGAGAAAAGTCATGCTGGTGTAGTACACAAGTTGTCACAAGTACATCAAACACTTTACCTTTCTGTAGCCCTTATGGCTAAACAAGCTCACACTTTATTTAGAGTTGAAATTTTGGACCTGTGCAGGTCCCGTAAGATACCCTCGGTACTAGTCACTCCCTCTGTTTTGAAATCAAAATTAGATCAGTTGACAGAAGTAATTGAAAAGGATGGTTATCATTTGGCATTTCCTTCTTCTGACGTACAGGCTTATTTTCATTTAGAAATATGTAATTGTAAAATTTATCAAGCACACTTGTATGCAAAAATTAAAGTCCCCATTGTTAAGAAACATTATAATTGGAAACTTTTCGATTTTGTGGCAATTCCTTTTAAATGGAAAAATTCAGTGTGCTCCCTACACCATGAACGTACCTTTTTGTCGGTGAGTGGTGAGGATGTTCGAACCATCCAGGGAAGTGCGCTGCAAGATTGCAGACCCTTCCAAGACCATTTGTGTTTTGTTCCTAGAGTGTCAGGAGATTCTTTAGCAGGGGCCTTATGCCCAAGAGCAGTTTATAAAGGTGCCACAGCTGAACGCCAAGGAGAAATGTGTGCGTTCAGTTGCCAGTCAGGTTCTCATATGATAACAACTCAGGTAGGACCAGAACGGTATTTCATAACTAACCCTACAGGTAAATTGGACTTGAATTGTTTATTTAGTAAAAATGTAACTAGACCACTTAAAAATTATGAAACACCAGGAGCTATTGATGTAGCAGTTCCTTGCGACTGCCAGTTATATTTGAATGGAGAGTTTAGAATTAGTGAAACCTATCCTTGCGATTTCGCAGCTAAATCAAAATTCAATTTAATTCATGTCATCTCTGCATCCTGGTCAAAGTTAAAAAAGTTGCATTTCCCTGCCCACATCACGTCTACACAAACTGTATTCCCCTCCTTAGATGATTGTCTTGCAGAAGAATGGCCTTCTGTTATACCACACATAAATGTAACTGTAGATACCAGTATATCGAAGCATCACAAGGTTCGTTTGGAAGAACCGATCAGCAATGATCATTTTGTAATTAGAAATATCCAGAGTATTTCCTTAGGATTAATAATTGTATTTTTGTTGTGTATAGTTTGGAGAAATCCTTTTCTTATAGGTTTAGGGAGCCTGCCTCAAGTGACTGCATTGAGCCCTGAGTCAATATTGGGCATAGAAGTGAGCAGTACTGTTGTAATTATAATAAGTTGAGGGCCATTTATTGTAAAACTGTATGCTCAGTGTACGAGCTGATGAATCGCCTTTTTGTAAACCTTTGAGTTAATACAGTGTTGTTTTGAACCCGACTTTCTTGGTATTTGCCTTTACTTAATTAATTACTCCTGATAGGTACTATTTTCCCCTAGTAGAAAAACGTTGGTAAGTACGATATTATTTGTAGATTATAAGAAATACTTGCAGTCCGTGAAAAGATCCAATTCCCCTATTTTAGACATGTTTACGTCTCGCTACCCTTATGTTATTGTTTTGCTCTACCTGTCTTTAAAGTTTAGTTTTGTGTATTTTGAGGCGTCCGATCTGGCCTATAACAGATTGGTGGTGGATGGCTCCCCCTACGTTAATGTTAGAATTTTAGGTTTTTGCTTTGGTTATTGATTCCCTGTAGCTACCCCTACGTAAACAACCCTTTGTTACAATATATTTTTTAGGTTTTTAGCCTTCTTGTATTTTACAATTAATTTTAAGGACAAACTATTTAAATTACCTGCCATCAATTATATTGGCGTTGCACTACCTTTAAATGTGCCTAAAAAGACATGCAAATGTTCATCAATCCAAGATCCGTGTAGACTAAAGCTCCGAACCAGCCCCTTTTGTGAGCACCAATTATTTTTTTATTTTATCTTTTCAACACATCTTCAACTCTTATAAAGTTGAATTTTCTAACTATTACTTGTGCATTTTCTACGTTAAAGCAATGATAAAAGTCAATGATAAATTACATTGTTATCATTGTACATCTTATGACTCTCCGGCTAAACCCACCGGTTACAAATGAATCGTCGTCAAATTCAATAAGGTGTGCTATGAGCAATGCATATTCTAGGGAAGATATCAAATGGAAAGTGCAATGCAGGAATAGCGAGACCTAATTATAAACAGTGCGATCCAATGTGAAACATGCAGGTGAAAATGTATGAAAAATTTAATTCGCAAACAAATTATAAGTTTTTTGTATGCGCTATCAAAATATATGCAATATAATTCTACATGAGGCAGATAGGTGTAATTTCAAGTTTTTATTTCACAGCAGAAGATTACAAACTACTATTCAGTGTCATTAATTTGATATTTCGATGTTTTTAATAATAAACAATGAGTATGTGTTGAATGTTACAGATTTTGGAATGTTAAGCAAATTCAAACATTTTGTATTATGACATGTATTGATACATGACAAATACTTCCCTTTATGAATGGTACAGAAGAAATTTTCCGCATAATTAAATCAAGAGCATTACATAATAGCTGGAAAGAATAGAACTGAATAACACATTTTTGGGACATTATCCATAATATATGCCACAGTAGAAAAAAAAACACACACATAATTATTTATTTATTTATTTTTTTTTTTTTTTTTTTTTCCACTGTAAAAGCGTTCAATATATTTTTTCAGTAAAATTATAGTTTCAAAACCAAACTAGGCACCAGAGATGAAAGTCTTACATTGTCTATGTATAATGAAGGTAAATATATACAAAAATTAATACTTAGTCTTTACCCATGTTTTCTGTACAAAACAAATAAATAAGTCTATCTGAACTGCACAAAATGTTCAAAAATTAAATGGTATCAAATATAACAATACATACATATCACAATCTCAAGCAGTAAAATTAGAAAATTTTTTACATAACTATATAGCTATTTATATGTTTTGAAAATTTAACTAGTGGAGTCATTCGCTAATCGCTACAATCAATCTGAACAACAATCTTAGTAGAACAATATAAATATATGACACAAATTCTTTATTATACTTTTCATATACATGAATGAATGCTTTCTGTGCACTGTTTGGCGTGTTACTAACGCTTACAATTCCAATAACGCCATCATAACTATGTACACTTTAACTATTTGAGGTAGTACTTATGACATTTTGCATACCTCAGGTATATTAAAAGTTTTACTGCCGAACGAAAATTGCTCTTAACACTGAGATTCCCTTTTTACCTTAAGTATTACGCAATACTGCCTATAAACCTACAAATGTAAAGGCATTAGTGGATAAAATTAAACCAATGTGTTTCTTAAACACATTTACAAATGAAAGCCGCTGCAAACAGTGCAGAAGTAAAAAACAGTACATCCAAAAACTTCCTAAACTGTAAATACAGCCTAAAGTTACAAATTTAGCAAAAAATTTCATGTGGGCTATTCTCTAAGCTCTTAGGGATATAAGTCTTATAATTAGAAATAAAAGAGTTTAATTAAGTTATTGATTTACTAACTCATAAAGCTTACAAAAATACACAAAACAACAAACAACCATAACTTTCACAACACCTTTATTACGCACACAATTACTTCTGTCCCACAGAAACGTTAATTAACTTTGACAATTAAAGCACAAAAATTGTTTTCCATTAATTAAAGACTACAAATCACTATAAAAAGTTCAGTCATATATCCAATCAACAGTCTCTCAAATAGTGACAATGTACAACCTTAACAGTCCGAAGTGGTGATGGCTCACCATGTGCTGGCACAGCACCACGAGAGCACTACTGTCTCACTCTTTAGGTCTCCGGTTCGACTCCCGTCGACAACCTCCTTTTAGTCTACCGACCCGCAGCAACAGTCCTCTTGTTCCACCCATTACTGCTCCAAAGGTATGAGCCTGCAGCCTCACAGTAGACTCTGACGTCTCCAAGATGTCTTCACCAGTCTCTCTCCATAGACATAACACCTTCTTCTAGCACGACCAATAGCAAACTCTCTCCAAATTGGTTGATTCGGGGTTTATATATTTGGAAAACAGTTGGGGAATCACAGCATTTCAGGGGTCTAAAATACACATTACATCATGCTTCGGACGTTGAGCCTCGCAGGCCGGTCTCGTAGGGTTCAAGCGCACATGAAACAGGTCCTTGTAACGCAGCTTGGCGGGATTCCCATCATGAGACTGTCCAGCTCGTGAGTCATGTTTTTGTATTTACAAAAAGAATATCTCATAAAATACGTATTCGTGATGTCTATACTTCCAAGCTGAAGTGCAGTAGGCTTAAGTTTATTGAGGTACACGATAAACTAGTGCTGTATGGTAACATGATGAGACCTGGTGTTTTTGTAACCAGGAAGATACTAATGTCGTATTGGTTTTAGATAATAACATCTTGTAACTTTACTAAACCTGGATCACTTTTCTAAAATATTTTTTTTGTTTATCTGTATAGACTATTTTAACTCGGCGTGCGAAATGTCAACTATTTTATGAAGGACATCCTAGAAAATGTGATGGCAGTTCAAACACAAATTTATAGTGGTGTATGTTTCACAGCATTTTAGTGGTGAAACTAAAGTTTCTGCACATTTATGAAAACAAAACAACCTTGTTCAAAATCCCGATTATTGTAATTTTCTGATCTTTCAGTGTGTTTGTGTGTGTTTGTGTGTTTGTCTATATATATATATATATATATATATATATATATATATATATATATATATATATATATATATATGCATTTAGTCACTGAGCTGTGTGTGTATAGGCATACAATGGATGTCTATAGTACATATACAGAATGTCGAAGAAAAGGCTATATAATAAGCATGCCATGTGAATCCTGGGCTAAATTGGAGACAAAAATGTTAAGTGACAAAATGTACAATAATTTTTTTTCGTGCACAATGAAGCAACTCAGCGCGGAGGTAATTGCTTTCTTGTGTACATAATATAATGGCCCGAACAATGACAGTCCAACATCTGTGGAGCACAGGAGTGTTCTAATTCCTTGCTGTGTTGCCACATTATGCACCAAATAAAAAGTTATACGACATTTTGCTACCAACATTTTCGTCTTCAATTTTGCCCAGAATTCACGTGGTGTGGTTATTATATGGCTGTTTCTGGACACTATATGTACACATACATATACATACACACAGACACATGCACACACGTCAAACTAAGAACGTGATATAATTAAGTCTGCTGTGTTTGCATTTATTTGTTTCTGTTTTTAACCTTGTTCTGGCCCTCTGTATTGTAAAGTGGATTATGAATGTCCATGTTTCAAATGTGTGTAGGGTATACTAGCTAGGGCAACAAATAGTGTTAGTACACCTTTGAAAGAACTGTGCAATGGGAGTGCAAGACTGAATTTAGTTACTTGGACATACTCCGCAATGGAGTATGTTCAAGAAACTAAATCTAGTCATTGATAGTAAAATTGCAATTGTTTGGGTTCAATTTGTTCCTTCCGAAAATGGTCGTCTTTCAATTTTAATGTTATAAATGTCTTCTTTATTCGGATGACCAGACAATAAAAATGCTGTAGTGTCTCTGTGACATGTAACTGCCCTTTTACCAAATAGAAATAGCCATAATATTTTTTTTTTTCATTTCAAGTTAATTTTTTTGCTGGTGTAGGTATCAAATTTTTCCTTCTCGCACTGCCATATAAACATTTTTGCCACTTGCTGAAATTGGACATTTGATCTCCACGATTCCTGTACTTCCGATCAAACGATCTGGTGTAGCGCCAAGAAAAAGAAAATTCCTTGTCTATGAACAAGCCACATTTCTCAATTTTTATTCCTCTTTGTTGTTCAAGCTGTTAAATTGCGCCTTGCTCTTATTTTCTTCCATAGCTTGCTGAAGGGACAGTCAGAATGTCGGAAGAATAAATTATGTTCTGTACCAGCTTGACACAGCTGGTTGTTGGTTTCCTGTGACAAACTTTTCCAAAGTTAGAAGCTGTGATCATTTTCCTTCTCATTTAAAGCCACTGTCCACATCCAGCCTGAAGTAACACATTTCTTTCAGTTTGACGACGATCTTCTTTGGAAAGTTCTAGACTCTTCAAAAATGTATGCTCTTCCTCTCCGTAAACATCTGGATCCATGTCAGGCTGTTGGTAGCTTGTTCCATAGTCCTTGTCTCCAAAAAATGAGATGAGTGACTTTTTGGCTTTTTTTTCCAACCATTTTTTTTATATTGGGTTTATGTTCTTGCTATTCTATTAGGGCTGATACCGTTAAACATGAATTTGTGGAGAACATAATGAGGAGTTTTGGTGTTGTGTGCTGTAACTGCGCGTGCACATCTTCCCGTACATGATTGTTTTGTCGAGTAGTTTATTCTCTTTGCACCTGAAAATTTAACAACTCCTGCATTGAACGGTTCTACTCGTTGCTGTCTACATCATGGATCAAGCTACGGGAATGAGATACCAAGTACAACTTTTATGATGTGACGATGCATGCCACTTTGTATTAAATCAGGAACAAAATTCTCTTCTCCCTCTTTTGGACGCAATCATATATAACCAAGCTAAGCACATTCCTTGTGTCCACCAAACACGTGGCTTGGATCATTTTCAATATCTTTTTTGAGTTGAGAGATCTTAATGCTCAATTCACATTCTTCAGATTTTCTGCTTTTAATAGCTTTCTGAACCCAAATGGACAGCTTACAAATTTTACTAGGAACTAATTTCCTTAATGATGGACTTCCATGAGCAGTATTTTCACTTATATGGTTATGACTTTTCTCCTGTAGTTTCTAAGAAGATGGTTTCTACACTCAATTTTTTTTACAGTCAGATTTTGTTAGAGTCGTGCTTCAATGATTTTCTTGTACATGCTGCTGTCCCCATCAACAAAATGTACAGCATGCTTGACGTAATATAGCATACTTGACGTACATCTTCACACTTCGTTTGGAACCATAAATATTATGTCAGCTTCCATACTGCTTGAACTTCCTTCATGATTCTTGTAACAAAAATGTGGCATTTGTATGGAAAATGTGTGTTAATACACATACAATCTGTAAAATAACGTAACATAATTCAGATGACTCAGCGCTAACATTAGTATACAAATCCACTAGAATTCTGTCTACAGCTGAATTCTAAGTGTAGTGACGGTCAGCTTGATGGTTGAGTTTAGATTTACGAATTGCCTTTACAAACAAAGGTTTTGATCGCCGATAATGGGGGATACGAGGTGGATATGCAGCAACATTTAGAATGCAATTGTAAGGGATTAAATGCCTTACTCCAGAACAAAACTTGAATGTGATCAAGTTGCAGAAAACCTATTCTATATTACTACTGTAAATTAAAATGCAGAAAAATCACAACAAAAATAGAGTAAGCTACCTGAAATTTCGTTGTTGAGTTTTAAAAAAATTAGCTGTTCATGTGCGTTTTAAGTCGTCTTCCATTTTCATGCAGTTCTAATAATTCAAATTTCATTTCTGGTATAATTTTTTTTTGTTAGGAGCAAAGTTCTTACCATAAATGAAACAGGCCTATATGGCTGTTTAAAATATTTATTTGTCTAACTAAGAGGAAGATTAATGATTTTTCAATTTTATGCTCCGGTAAGCATTAAGATATTTTTCTTATCCATTTAGCACTTTCATAATTATGGGCTATTAATGAAATCTGAACGAATAACTCTTCAGCCTTAGTCGACACAGCTTACTGTCATAGTTTTCTCAGAACTAAATGTATTACATTATATTGGAACATTAATTTTGATTGTATGAATAGCTCTTGCGAACCATTCAAAGTCTGTCTGCGAAAAACCAAAAATGCTTTTGTCTTTTATATAGCACATTACACATGCAGACAATTCCATCAGAATATACCTCAGTGTTGAAAATTAGTTTAAGGGGGAGTGCTAGTTAATAAAATTTTGGAGCAACTCAACAAAATTTTATACATTGGTTTGTCATGCAATTTCTAACATCTGTAACAAATTTTGTGATCGTATCTCAATTTTAAATTAATATATTTAAATATGAAATCTGTTAATTCATGACCTCTTAATTAAGAATAGGAATAAGAAACGAGTTCGAGATTTTTCCAACACAATTATACAACATTCTTTTTTGGAATCCTGAAGTTTTGAGTTCGTAAGTGCAATATTTCTATTATAAAATAATTAAAGTTTACACCTCTGCATTATGCAGATTTGTTGACTTCGCAGAAAAGATCGACCGTTTATTGTGTATAACTGAAAAGTGAAAATAATTGACCGGAAATGACTGAAGAACAATTAAAATAATATTTTATGAAGAGAAATCTTTCGTGTTATTTCTGAGAAAACCAATCTAACTAATTTAAGTAACATCATAATTTTCTTTGTGACTTGTGCAGGCTCGTAGGAAATCGCTTCTCATTAAGCAGATATACACAGAATTGGAATGATATCAGTTCCACAAGGTAAAACAAACAACGAACAATATTTTGGTGGTTATTACAGGTTTGTAAGATGTCTGAGATAGCCAAACTAAGGTAGATAAATAACGCAAAATATTGAATTTGCACAAAGTTACCAGTGAGAAGTTTCGAATTTTCCGTGTCTGGTTAGTGCTGCTAGGACGAGCAAACGAGGAACTCAGTCGACCGGCCACCACGAACAAGCTACGAGGGGAGGAGGGGGTAGCTGGCACTCACCGGCTGGCAGCTGTCTCCTAATCGGATTAGCATCTTCTACGAGTGGTGGTTGCCAGCCCAAGAGCCTACCTGCCTGCGAAGGTGGTTCCAGCGATGAAATGACACTCAGTCCATTCTTTCTCCGGCGATTCGTAGTACGGTTGTAAGTTTTCCATGAAAATTTGGGTATCAATGTTACAATTATGCTATCTAAGCAGGTTTTGTATCTAAGCATTCAAATTAAGTTTTGTAGAAATATTTGTTTTTTGATATAAAATCCAAAAAAAAAAAAAATAGGGTCGGTGAGAAAAAATGATATACTATAATGTGAAACCTATCTCACCTGTAAATATGAATAAATATATAACATGAAGTATATTTGTGCTAACTCTATAATCTATAGCTCGAATTCTGGTCCGGCCATTCTGATTTTGGGGTTTTCCTTTTTTCCCACCCTTTCCCCCTCGTGATCTCTACGGATAAATCCTGCTAAGATGATATCTCACAAAAATCAAAGCAGATTCCGGCCACTCTTGTATCAAAATAAAACACACACTCTCTCTCTGTCTCTCTTTTTGTCATTTCTCTCTCTGGTGACCTTTATGTCGACGGGATGTAGTAACACAAATTCTATTTACAGTAAAGATACTTTGCAGCGGTTCATACTAAGGCAACATTCTCTGTTTCCTGTGTATGTAAGAGGAAATCCTAATAATTTTGTGTTGTTACAAAAAAAAAATTACGAGAATGGAAAACTAAAGTTTTGCGGAGGAAGCAGACAAAAATTATCATAATATTTTATTACTGAAGTGATTATATTGTAAGTCGGAAATGTTGCGGATGTCTCTCGAAATACATTGAAAACATAAGTGCTATGAATGATTTTTCAAAAACACGCAAAGATTTTAAAACATGTTTTTTCTAGTTATTTTCTATGGGTGAAGAGTTTTAATTTGGTGTTTGAATGCATGCTAACTTTTCCCTGTTTCTAGGATCACTTTAACTGTATGAAATGCTTACTTTATTAGTGTAAAATAAATAATTTCATTAAATGATTAAGGTCCAAATTATTAATTTTTATAACTGCCGTAAAAAATGTTTAACGCAATTGTGAACAGATATTTCAAAATTATTCCGGTCATATTCTATTGAAGTGTCTTTTTGCTATGAACCTAAACTTTTGCAAGACAGGTTAAATTCATTAGATAATTAGTAAATAAACTACTTTTTTCATTAATTTGTATTTTGGTTAATTCAATAATAAGTTGAAATCATATGAATTTTAACGTTTAACAAATTAGGCTGGATAGCAAAAACAATTTTAAAAAATATGGCCAAAACAATTTTGCAGTATCTGTTATTATTTGCGTAAAGAAAAAAATATTCTCGTAAAATCTATAGAGCTTGGGGCTATGTAGTACAATGAACTAATGAACACTATCCGTCCACTGTCATCATTTTGTGACTGATGCGTATCTAGAGGGCAACTTGTGTTGCAAGCATGAATTTTCGGCATTATGTAAACACGTATAACAATTTTCTAAATAAACTTGATGTATTACAGCACAGTTGAACATTCGGGCGGGCCGGAAACATGATCAAATAAGTAAGGGCTGCAAATCTCAAAATGATTAACGATGCACTAAATTAGACTTAATTTCGATGTACAGATGAAAAAAATAAAGACTACATAGAAGTTGTAAAAATTCATTCCCTACCACTTATGAGGATTGCGAGAGAATGTTAAGAAAACTTATGTTATGAGAAACTTTACAGTTACCTTATTTAAGGAACATGTATAAAAGTTTATCATTTTAGTATTAAAATAATTGTAATATATCATACATGCAGTCACAATGAAAATATTAACTATTACAACTCTCTACCAACTTCACATAGTATCTTATCTTACGTAGGCAGTCATTGCGCCAAGTCACGATGTCTGCCCTTTCAAGAAGTATTTTCCTTTTTGTCCTACGTTTTTTCCACTTTAGCCCCATACTTACCTGAGGCCACCGTGGACTACTTATTCTCATTTTGATGATACGCAATAGTTTTCAAATAACTTGAACTCTCTTTTCACGCTCATAGAAGGCGTATATAGGGTTTCTAATTAAACTTTTATCGAAATCATCTACTTAAAAGTATTGTCCTCCTTCCCCCCCCCCTCCCCTTTCCACCCGGTGGAATGTTATTTTCTGGGTATTGCTAATAATTCGACGGGTCCAGTTTCAATTATAATTTTATTTTATTTTCGGATATGTTTTGATATGGTTAGAGCCAGTGATTTTTGGTGAAAAGAATTCTGCAACAACTTGTTTCAATGCCGTACGTGCACATATGCAACTTTGGTTCGTGGTTATTGGCGGAATATAATAGGGCAGAGACAAGGCTCATTTGACTGCACCAACCAAAACAATGTTACCGCGACACCACACGTCTGTGATTTGAGGGTAGAACCCCAAGACGTCGAAAGTTTCAAACTTTCAATTACAGACCATGAAGCAGAGAAACAGGTGTTCACATAAGGCAATGAAACAAATTGTTGCAGAATTCTTTTCACCAAAAATCACTGGCTCTAGATATGGTTCACAAACACACGTGTAAAAAGCTGCGTGACGAATACTTGCTTTACCGGCAGCCTTTTCTTCTCCTTCATCGCATTTCTGTATTACAGTACTAATGACTTCACGTCCTTCGCTGTGAATTATTTTCCTATTTTATACTCGAAACCATGATTGGAATGATAAACTCATTACAATATTTAATATGTTTAATGAAAGATTTAAAAATTAATGCAACTGCGAAATTTGCTACTGTTCAGATCAGACAGACAGATATCAGGTTTCAACGAATCTCGGAATACGGTAGACGCCACAACTGTCTGGGGACAGGTAAACAACTGCCATTTAGACCGGTTTACGCAAGAATTCCCCACGCCAACCTCACCCCAGGCCCTCCTTCGCCGTGTCCTAAGCCGCACGTTGATGTCACGCACAGTGTAAGTGAAGTGAGGGGCTAAGGATGCATTTGATTTGGGGCTGTGTAAGAAATGTACGGAGCGACTGCTGAATTTTTTAGTGATTTCAAGACAACTTTTGATTCTGCCCATGCTGGAAAGATTTTAAAAAATAACATACTTTATCTCCAACCATTCAAATTTTAAGTCAGTAGTTAAAACAATTTCAACATAATTTCGAACAAGTAAAGTACTAAAATTAATTTCAACATAATTTCGAACAAGTAAACTACCATTAAAAAAGTATAGTGTTGACCAAACTAGCTTTGTATATCCTTTCTCAGGTTAATAGTAGGAGCGTAATATTGAAAGGTATTAGCCATCCCAGACATGAGGTCGCAGACCCTGGCTCGCAGTCGGACGGCTACCAGGTAACGACCCCCTGGAGAGCTCACAGTCGTGCTAGACACAGCGGCGCGCATAATCTTGGTTGATTGACAGCGACGGTGGTGCACTCTCTGGCAGAGTGCTTGAACTATTTGGAGGAGTTTGGAAGGGACCTTTAAATTGTTTGCGAGCACCCATCTAGCACTCAGCCTTAAATAGCAACAATAAAAATTTAATTTTTATTTGAAAATTTCTTTCATTTTTTAGTTACTTACTAGCAATATATATATATATATATATATATATATGTGCAAGCAATGGCGGCCGACTGTGTAGTGTAAAGGTGCATTACATCATTAAGCAAGTTTGATTTGTATCAACATTTTTTCCTCTAATATGTATATATGGTCTGTATGGTTACACTACTACACGCCTGAAATTTCTCGCCAAGCAATTGCCGTCCTGCGAGGATCTACCAACCAGGGATTGGTCTGACAAGCAGTGCACGGGGAACTGCGGCGTCATGGTGGGTAGAAACAGCAAGGGTCACTTCTCACCCCTATCTGCTGAATCGACGTGGGAGGAACTGTGAAGAACTTAAAAATCACCCACAACCGCCGAAACATTGTGGCACAAAGCAAACATTTTGCGGCAAAAAACAAGTTTTGTTTTATGAGTTTACAGCGGCCTGGCCTTGAACTGTTTGTTCATAACTGTCGTTCTACGTTCTTGTTAGTATTTAGTACGTAATGTTTTAAAATTTTTATAATTAATTTCAAAAGGTGCGCTACAGAAACACTTCAAAATGTTAACCCAACCCTTTTTCAGCGACCTTAATTTTACATACTGAAGAAAGATTTTACGCACAGGAAGGATTAAAGAGTTAGGTAATAATAATTTCCTAAAACATAACACATATCCCGGTTGTATATACTACGGCTGTTATTTGAGAATCCAACATTCGAAATTTTCTGTTTCCATGTACAGTGCACGTGAAAAAAATTTAAATTTCAAGAGATCCAGTAATCCCTCCATATTTGCGAATTCAGAATTTACGAATTCGCTTATTCAGCAGAGAGTCTTGTCCCTTCCCCTCCGCTGCATTAGTCGCGCTTTTCCCCCACTCTAACACGTCTCCAGCCATCTAATGTCGGCTAGGGGAGGCTGCCACTAGGCCGCACCAAGTGACGGTGCCCAAAATAAGCAATGTATAGCTTCGTACTAGCGAAATAACTAACGATTTTCAGTTCTGACTGTATTATATTTTGGCATCATTTTGTCCAGAACAATGATATCTACGCTGGGAACATTTTCTTTTTGCAGTTACAGTTATGTGTTGAGAGATAATTAACTGCAAAAACCATAGATTGGAGAATTTTTTTTCGCACGTATTCAAACATCATATTCAATTTTTCAAATGTTACAATCAATGATACATCCTTTAACTCTTCGATGCTCGAGTGATTCAGGACGTATTTGATTAGATTGGTAGTGGGCAAATTCAGCGATGTACCTGACCACTTTCGGTGACGAGCACCATGCAGTGAAAAGTTAATTCACATAATTTCTGGATATTCTCTGATAACGCTTTTCTGTGAGGATAGGGAAGGGAGCGCATGATCATGCGTAATTTTTGCATGCAAACAATCTGGAAATTTAGGTTACCGGTAAAATAATCAATTACCAAACTCTTTTCTCACCAAAACTCTAGGGTTGCGTATGGTTACAGACCCGCAAATTTCGAAGGTTCAGTGACTTGTACATTAAACTCTACGATGCTGTGTACTCTGTTCATTGGTTGTCTGCCAAGACAGTAATTTGTTCCAGCCTCTGAAAATCTGTATTGGACTTTGCGTTCATTTCTTTCCAGGCGTGTTACTGACTGACTGTATCCCAGGGCATGTCTGACAAGATTATATCTAATTATAATTAGTCTGAATTTTATGTTTGCTGTGTAGCTTGTCCAGAGATTAAATTACAAAATGTTTGGGTCTTTAAGTATTATAACTGATGGGTGACGGAGGATTGGATTACGTTGTTTTTAGTACTTTCGTAACAGTTGAAGCATAATATCAGTTTGCCTTCAATAAACTATTTCTTGGGTCTCTAAAATACTCTATAAGAAAATTAATTTTGATTAGTACATTTATAATTAATATACTGTTAATATTTGAGGTACTTTAGCTAATTCACAACAATTACCAAACTGTTTCCGATACATTATTCACGCATTAACGTAATGGACGACAAATGTATTTGTGTTCTGATAACAATCTATAATAAATGGTTCAATCTGTTCATTTAGGTTATTTATTGATAACGTCGGATATGTTTTTAAGGTACGGCGTTTCATATAAGTTTCGATAAATTTGACAGCATCTTAAGGGCAGTAATTTTCAGCATTTTGTGATTTGTTGCACATTGCAAGACATTTTTAACTCTAAAATGAACCAGAAATTTCCATTTGAGCATTTGTACTGCAAAGTTTGCCTTGTGTAGTGACACAAATAACCAAATATTACAAATTATTGCCCATAAGTTGCTAATCTTTTCAAGAACTGTGCAATGGGAGTGCATGACTGGATTAATTTTCTTGGACATACTCCATTGCGAAATAAATGACTGTCAAAGGAAAACTAAAAATAAGACAAGAAAAACATCAGTAAGCAGAGTATGCTTTAGTCATCAGGATACATACACAACATAAAAATCCAAAACTGGAATCAGGTCAGATAAAAACAAGGAACAAACAGAAGATAAATTAAATAAGAAAATCTAAAAAAGAAAAAAACCTAAGTTGTCATGCGATAAGGCAAAACGAAAATGCAATAGATATCAGACACTAACAGAAATACAGCAAACGACACAACGAAGAGACGAAACAAAACACAAAGATATCAGACACAAACAGAAAAAAACAACAAATGACACAAACAATGAGACGAAACAAAACACCGTTATTACTGACCTGACTGCCTGGAAAACTACTGTGTTTTATCAAAATATCAGTGTTGTTATCATAGTCGTGCGAATCACAATATTTAAAGAAACTTGTTAACATATTGATTGTAGACTGCATAGCAAATATTTGCACTCTCACAACTGAAACAGAAATAATACACAAATAAAAAGCGTAAGTAATAAACAAACATGGGTAGGCCTTACTGCCCATATCAGCTTTAAATCATTTTGTTGATTAACACATATCAACAAACAATTACCATACACTCTAATGACCGGGAAATGTATAGGCATAAGTCTTCTAGCCTTTCCGTTTGGTGAAATATAGGCCTAAATTTTTGCAGATGACAGACACAAAATCTCACGTGGACTTGATATTAACCACTTACTCGATAAAAAAATTATTAAACACGGACTTTTTCGTACAAAAATAACTTATTGAGTCGGCGCCTTGAAAAAGCACGTTGACATATAGGACTACAACAAGAACAGTAAGTGTTTACCCACAAATTCTGTTGAAATAAAACTTAGGTAAACATTTTTTTTCTGTAGCTTTTTTCTCTGGATGGATTACCTGCTTCTTACTTAGCCACTGTTTTTGTAGACGTGCCAGCTGAAGCTCCCACCTCCCGATACACGTTTTAATATCCCGTTGTGGTTGACGATTACAGCCGGGTATTAATTAATGCATTGCAACGAATTACAATTACATATATGCACAAAATATTATAATTACACATTACAAGAATTACAAACGCACAGGAACATAATAGTGCGGTGGTTTGTAAATTAATTATAAAATTACGTGATTTGAATACAATAAAATACTTAACTGACTAATGCTGGATACGGAGCCATGTTATTATATTACGTTTCCTCCAAAATTCTTACTTACTTTTCACGTATAATACACACTACTTTCAAAGTCGGCAATGGAAGTTACCCGATTTGTTGATCAGGACTGCCACTACTGCTTCATCAGGTCATACGATCACGTATTGTTGTTTTAAATGGTATGTTATTCTGCCACGTGTTTGGCACATGTTAAAAATATTGGTAGCATCGGCTGTCAAAACACGGAATTATTACACGGGATAGACTGTAGGCCTAATGTTCATACGATTTTATGTTTCTGTAGAATACTGAAATGTTTATTTCAATGAATTCGTATTAATGGACTGTGTACTTGGCTATAAAAAATTGTAGCTGTGAAATTTGTATTATTCTTGTGTATTGAATAAATCATTTTTAATTTATCGTTTCTACTGTTTTGAACAGATGCATGGCTTGTAAATGTGTTTAAAATAAATAAAATAAAAATCTGAACTAAAAATCAAACTTTGCAACACTTTACTAGCTCGTTTAAAATCATCAAAACAAAACACGTAATGAACCTGTGCAATACTTCGCTGCTGTCACCAAACATCTGCCTTCCTAGAACCGGCTTAGGGATTTTCGATTAGTAAAGCAGCAGTTGTTTCCTGGTACCTGTTACAGTTATGTATGTAAACTTGACTCACTGAAAAAAAGAGTATAGTTGTAGGTACCATACTTTTGTTAAAATAGGTACAACAAAACAGTTTGGTTGTTGGTATTACTCTGGACAACAATCTGTTTTGTAGAAGAAACTTAAGAGCCTAGTTGCTTTTACAAACCAGATGGTAATGTCTACAAAATAGATTGTTGAAAGAACTGTCCAGTGTAGTACCAACAACCAAACTGTTTTGCTGTCCCTATTTTAACACAAGTATGGTACCTGCAACTTAACTCTTTTTTCAGTGTACCATATTTTCGAACTCATTTTAAAAAATACACACACATGCCGTTTTAAATTTGTGTTACAGAATTTGTGCCCCTGTTACAGAATTTGTGCCGTTCAATTACAGCAACTATTCGAGAATTTTATATGGTTGCCAACTTGACGTCAAGTTAGTTACCACATATAGAAATAATTGTTTCATGCAAAATGTAGCGATACCCGAATTAGTGCACTCAATTTGTGCTGCTCATAGCCGGAAAATGAAAATTTGTGCTCATCAAACAAAAACGGCGAACTTGACGTCATGTAGTTTGTTGTGCATGACAAACAAAAACATGTTTTCACCCTAACATAATATTTTTTTAGAAATGATAATTTTTGCTTTCTACATAACCAGAAATGTATAAAAAAGTGTTTTAATTCCTCCAATATGGTGCCATGTACGGTAAAACACACAATTGCTTTCGTTTAACTTGTGTAGTAGATTACAATTTTTTTTAGAATAGAAGCAAAAATTGTGATTATTTGAATCTTTACGGTTTGAATGGGGTTTTGACCCATCCTTTTCATGTGGTGGGTTTGCATCAATTTTGGTTGGCTCGATAATGCTCTAGGTATGTATTTTCCGCCTAAGCATCAGAGAATAAGGCATTTGCAAATGCTGGGTGCACATGAGTTTTGATGTGTGAACTGCATACTCGATTAAAGACATTCAATTTTCACAGCGTGTTTCTTGCTCTCGATGCCATAATTAATATTTGTTTCTGGAACTCTTTCGCTGCAAATTTGTTTGTGATTTGAAAGAAAACTATGTGTCCTAAAAAGTTGCGACAAGAGTACCTACTTTGTGAGACAGGTAACATTCCTTAATAAACCATCATAAAATGTTCGAAAATCCTGACGGTAAAAATGTTTTACGCAATTAGATGGCAGCAACGTATGCTATTTTGATAAGGGTGGAAGACATCAAGCCGTATTTACTGTTTGTTTGAAGATCCCGATTGCATTAAGCAATTCTGAAAATGTTGTTTCATTATGTCAATTTGTTTCCTGTATTTTAAAAAACAGTTCTAAAATTTCGTATTTAGATACTCATTACTCTATAATATTTAGGTTAAATGAATAATGTGAAACATGTTTCCGTCTTATTTTTACATGAGGATCACGCGTGCAGAATTTGTTCCCCTATTAAAAAAACACTTTCTTCATATTAATTTGGGTATGCACTGCCTTTCATTCTAATTTGGATTATCTGCAATAGATTTTGATCTCCTCATGGTTTTGTTGCGCCCCTAAACTAAGTGTGCGTATAATTATAATAGTCTGTACGTAGAAGGATATTTCTTGGCAAGGGACAGCGAAAGTCAGAAATTTGAACTTCTGGTGCAGAGTGTCGTATAGTTTAGTGTTGTGGGAAAACAGGGAAAGGAGGAGAATTTCCAGCGGACGAGGTCCCAGCAAAAAGTTCAGCCAAATTCTCACAGAGAGCAGAACTGTCTTCGCTTTTATGGTACTGTCAATCAACGGGGATTATGTCTGCCACTGTGTATGACCTGGCGGAGCTGAGTCTGTCTACAGGAAGGGGGTGGAGGCAGAGGGCTACTAGTTATTGACCCTTCCTCTTGTTACCTGCAAGTCGGCTGAGATCCAAGGCATATCTTAGTTTTCTGTGCCCAAGGTCACAGACGACTAAGATATACCCAAGGCTGTGAAACATGCATCTATTTTCAATAACTGGCTACTAAGAGGGAGCGACCTGGGTGTGGTAAGGGAGGGGGGATGTGTGTGGGAGATATGGAATTGTGTTTCACGATTCGGAAAGGATTTCCATTGTTTATTACATTCTTCGTGCTGTAATATATTAGGCGATATTACGTAATTATTCTAGTGCGAATTTTCGAGTTTGTATGGTCACTAGTAAAATTTTATTTCGATTTATGATTGTATCCTGAATTACGATCGAGTCAGGTCGTGGCCGCAGGCAGTTGTTTTGTATTTCACTACCTGCATGTTTTATTATAGCAGGCCTGAAATTTTATCTTCTTAAAGTTTGAGCAATTCGCTCTGATAAAAAATCTCATACGAATTTTCAGAAAAGCATACGAAAAGGTTCTACTGAACTAATGAGAACAAATACCTTACAGTATCTAACTTTTGACCCATCAGTCACACTTATTCAGGATTAAAATTTAACTATATTAGGAAATCAGTATACCGTTAGTCAGCATCATCGGTATTACAAGCGAATATACATTACTTTGATACTTTTCAAGACGAAAAGATACAAATGTATTTGAAATGTTCACGTTTTTACAACAGTAAAATTGGCGTATACTTATTGAAAATTAATATGTATTATGGCAGGAAAAGACTATTTATTAATATTATTTCTGTCTAGTACCTTAATAAAGACTGCGTGGATAATACTTCTTTTGAACTGAAATCCTGTATATGCAAGTACACTGTTAAAAATTTCCGTAAATTTACAGGCTATTTTACGGAAACGTGTGTTTAATTAACGGAAACATTATTTTGTAACACAGTTATGCATAACTATGTCTCATTAGTTAAACATATGTAAAACTGAGAGAATAAATTAAATAAATAACCTAATGCATTATTGTGCCTGCATCCTAAAGAAGTCACAAAAATATGCGAGTTTCCATAAGTGGAGCTAGTTGACTTCCATAAATTAACGGACACTTCTGGAAAATTTTTTACCAGCATATCTTCGTAAAACAACGAAAATTATTTTTAACAGTGCCACATAATGTTTGCGAGAGTTTTTAGCAACTGTTGTTTAGTATACCTTAGTAACATACTAAAAATTCCACTGGCATGCGGGACCACTCGAAATACTCTCTTGTACACCGTTATAAATGTTAACGGAAATGTACCATTAATAAACGGAAATGGTGTCCGTAAAAGTAAAATACGGAAATGTCTATAGTAAATATAAACTATGGAATCATACGTAATATGTCCGTAAGTCTGCTGCGGACACTTGCACGGAAAAATCAATTATTTATGGAATAGACAGTAGTAAATATTACGGATATATTTTAGTAACATCACCGGTAAATCTTCAAATATGTATAAATGTAATTGTAGCATAATAGACATGTAAATATGGCTCAGTTCCATGTGATGAAACTGTTTTACAGAAATTTCTGTTGGATTAAGAACTAAGTTTCCGTGAATTCACGGAGGTATCAGAAGAAATTTTTACCGGAAATTCCGTAACTCGACGGAGAAAAATTTTTACAGTGTAGTGAGAGAGTCACAGCAGTTGACTACAGTTTCCATAAAATTTGTTACACGTCGTTGATAGGTTATGAGATTTATGGCGATAAAAACAATAATAACTGTTGGTAGCGCTAAAGATATAACACGACATTTTTCTCAAAATTTATTTACTATGGCTAGGTCTCTTCGTCCTCCCCTCCCTTTCCCTGTCTCCGCCTGTCTTTTTAACGTACACGCGCGCATGCGCAGCATTATATTTTATTTAGTGTTAAAGTAGTTATGATAGATGTGTAGTTAGAATCACAAATATTACAAAAAAAGTGGCCTATCGTACCCACAATATAATAAATCAACAATATACTGAAAGTTAAAATACCTAAATAGATTCCCAACTCTGATAACGTAAACAACATTTATACACATCTTTATGAGTACAAAAGAGAACACGGCTGACTGACTGATTGACTGACTAACTACTGAATGAATGACTGAATGATTGACTTACATTTCAAACTGCAGCCCAAATCGCTGGACCTAGAAATGTGAAATTTTTTTGTGAGTTCCCTTTAGGTCATAGGCGAGCACTAAGAAGGGATTTTTTGAAGTTTGTCCAGTAAGGTGATGAAAAGGGGTCAAATGTGTTATATAAAATTCGTCTACATAGCTCGAACCTGACGGCCAATCGCAGTGACTTATACATCAATGAGTGAGTCGTAAAAAAGCATATTAGTCAGCTTAAGTTTTTTTCCTTTCCAAAATTCAACCTGTGAGGGGTAGAAAAAGACCTGTAATATGTTTTCGGTTATCTATAGAATACTTAGGGATATAGAGTTACTTTTTACTTCAAAATTAAGCTGATGTGAATACCCAAAAAGTTGTTTTTCAATTATTCGAAATTCGACTCCCAAAGAGTAAATAGCAGGGAAATGTATTTTTTATTACACAATGAGCTACCTTAGTGATGATTACTTCAATTAAATATGTACACAATTGTACAATATGAGACTTCAAGACGTTCTGAATGTCTAATTAAGGCAGTGAAAAGATGAGAGACGTGCTTCCAATATTCTTCCATAATTATCAAACCAGTCGAGATATAGGAGTGGTGTTTGCTTCAGAATGATGTTTACGTAATGACAGAAATATATTTCAGGATATTTTCCGGATTTGACTCCAAAGATGTGAAAAAAAGGTAAAATGTGTTTTCGATTCATGATATGTATGTCGATCTCGCTTAATCTTTAGATATTAGCGTGATTCTTGATTAAAGTTTCTAAAATACTTGAAATGTAGTGTACTGATTTTTAAAAATTAGACACCAATGGAGGAGAAAATTTACGGTATGAAGGGTGTTTTCAATTAATCGTCTATATGTTTTATAAACTACAGGGTATCGTCGTAGTTTCCACTTAAATGAGATGCCCCTACAATTACCTCAACTGTTTATAAAGTATTTTTTTTTTTTTTCGAAATTATTATCCTACGGGGGTGAAAACACATGGAATATGAAATCCTCCAGTGCTGTCGAACCCGTCGAGTTATAGAGTTGTTTTTTGCTTTTATGATGATGAATAATGTCCTTAAATTAGATATCAGTAATTTTCGAAATCCGAACTCTTAGGGTTGTGAAGGAACGAAAAAAAAAAAATACGCTTTTACTCAATTGGTTTAAGTCGCTCAATTGGATACTTATACAAATGTTTAACCTGTGATGGTAAGATGGTAAGATATTGCGATATTCGATCACTGAAGAGGTGAAAAGACATAAGATTTCTTTACATTTACCCCGTTATATCCACCTAACCTATTGAGATATGTTTTGCTACAAAATGATGCGTATGCAAATACGAAAAATAATTATCTCAGTTCGTATACTGAGAAAATAACTATCAAATACCCTAGGGGGAGAGGGTGAACTTAGTCTTAGTCACGGCCGTAGAAGAACAGGTCTGGACACTCGCCTGGAAACTTGACCCCCTTGTTGTTTGACTGCAGTTCACCAAGCTACCGATAATGCCGTACGTTTTTAGCGCTGCAGTTAGGCCGGTCGGCTCAAACTCCGCTCACTTTCCTCCCACTAAGATAAACAATTTATCTAAACGTATTTTTTATCAATGTATGAAATACTTTCTTCGCTCACAATTTTAAACATGGCTCCAGAAATCTTTATTTACTTTACAATGTCAACAATGAAAAAAAGTGGGTGGAGTGTGAGTCCGACCGCCCGGATTACAGCGCTAAAAAGTACAACATTCTCGGTAGTTTGACGAACTACAGCCAAACAACAAGGGGGTCAAGCAAAATACGTTGGTAGATAGGCGAGTGTCTAGACCTGTACTTGTACGACCGTCGCCTTAATAAACTTTTCAAAGCAGACGATCGCAAAAAGCAAATACAGCCATAGAGCAGTAATTTATAGTGAAGTAAACATTCTGCAATTATATCGTTACGTATGGTTATAGAACCTGATGTGCTCAGTGATGGAATTTTTTTATTTTTTTATTTCAAGAACTTACGAAGGTACGTGCTCGAGATAAATGAGTCATCATACCATGTATACTACCTATACCATTCGCATACTCTCTCATATTCATATATTTTTCTATGCCTATTAATATGGTTCGCCACAGTAATTAAAAGTGGCAGGAATAGACTTAGGATAGTTTTTAGTCTACTGCAGAGTGAACTCAACCTTCAGCTTGGTTATCTTAGCACAAAATGGCAGAGCTTCTAATCTGGCATACAAAGAGTCCTTCAATAGAATAAATATTCGCTATTGCAAGTAATACACGCGGGCAAAGTTGTGGACGTACTGCTTTGTTATTTCATTTAAATTGTAGTTTGTTGTTTCGTCTTCTATGCGGTTCTATACCAGTCATCAGATAGCGATAAAATTTCTGGAAAAAAAATTGGGTGGGGGAAGGAAAAAAGAGGTAGAGGGACAGAAAAGGATGAAAAAAAAGTTGTGAACAAACAAACATTTGTAAGTTGTGCTTGCACCTGCGAAGGCTTTCACCATTTTTTTTTTTTTGGTTGGGGAGAGGCAAAAAAAAGGGGGGGGGGAGGCGAAGTAAAGGGGCAGAACGGAGTACCCAAAAAAAATGTTGGTCAGTTGAGTGTGCGTCCCCGAATGTTTCTACCAAAACAATTGTTTTGTACTTTGGGGGAGGTGGGTGGCAAAACGGGGGTACAGCATTAGAACTGGGTGTCCAGAAAATTTCGTGGGGCAATTTTCCTTTCAAAATTTTTCTAAAACGCACATTGATTACCTTTATCATAATTTTGTCACATTTTCAACTTTACAAAACTTATTGTTTGAGAAATATTATCGCATTAAATTGAAAACCTCGCAAACGAAGTTGCGGGAACTAGTTAGTCTACAATAAAGACAAAATATTTCATAAATCTTACCATCAATGTTTGCTGAAATCACTTCAATATAATTTTATATCATTGAAACAGATTATAACTTGGAAAAGTGGGAAATCTAGTAGATTAAAATAACCTAAAATTTAGAGTACCGCAAAGTGAGACTACTTTACACGACCCATTTAATTTTAATTCACGAAAAACTCCTAGGCATCCTTCCCTCTGAACTATTATTTATCATGAAAACTAAGCACAATGAAATCCTCAACAACACAAGAAGCTATAAACCATAATTTACAAAAAAGTTCTTATGGTGCAAAGTGACCCCAAATTTTGGCAAACGAATTCATCATACGATAATACAAAGAATAATGGGAAATTCACGATGAGCTGAGAATTTTATACAACTAACATCTTAGATCGTGAGAGACGATGAGGAAGCGATCACTCCTGTTGGAGGTGAGTGCTCAAATCACTCGGCCACTGCAGTCCTGAAAGTGACAATGTTACAAGAATATTCTTGGCAAGTATAACTAAATAGAAAAACTTATTTGAAATCGTCTCGATATGGGCATGTAAACTTATAACTAACACTAAATACCCTATATAGGACAATGTTAAGACTTCACAGAAGTAACATAAACAGAGATAACTTGTCCAAAAATCTTGCTACAGTTGGATCACACTTTCATGTTCTACTGAACACCTCCATGTTCAGATATTCGGAAAATCAATCTTCGCTATTGTATCACGATTGTGCTGTGTTTACAAATTGATCATATTTAATATAGTCCGCCAGCATGCATGCTATACCGAGTGCCTTATCGTCGTTATTTGGTCATTCAGCGAATTGTACAACGTTTCAAATTCTGTTTAGATGAATTTTTATTAGTATTTATCTGGCATATTGAAAAAAGTGTCCAAAAGGGAAAATTTTAATCCTGGAATTGATAAACATAGCTTCTATTTTATAACTTACTTAATTTACTAGGTAAAACTTTTATTTCCATTAAACTGTAATTAACATATGCGTATCTGAGATGATATATAATGCTTCTCTTTTTCCATAAATGCTATAATATAGAATTTATTTAATTGACAAACATGTATTGCATGTTATGTAAAGATATATGGTGATCGTCTGAAGTGAATACACCTGTATATAAATGTTTCTGATGGAAACTGTTTTTGTGTGTTCCTTTGACAGTTTTTAAAATTAAGTGGGGAGCATAAAAATTCATGAGTATATTTTATTTTAGTTGTCACGTAATTAAATTAAGGGCAAACATATATTAAGTTATCAGTGCAGTAATAAATAACTGGGAATAAAGTAATCAGCAATTTGACGTACAGTAAAGTTTAATTATATATTTTATAACTTTGTTTACATAATCATTGTCTTGCAACGTAAGATAATTATGAAGGATACTGCACTAAGAAAAATATGATTTACGCAGATTTTTCTTCTATGAAAAAATAAGTACGCGTATGCTAAAAATATATTTAATGTGTATACAGTGCATTTAGCTGAATAATTAGAATCTGAAGATGTATCAGTTTTGTGCAAGGAAGATGCAGATACAACATAAATTACATATTTGCTATGCTTAGTTTTTATACGAACGTACCTTGTGATTTTTTTACGAAAGTTTAGCAATTTAATAGGTTTAAATTGCTACCGTGATTATATTTTCCTTATTTAGATTACTCACAACATTGGGTTCTTTTGGCATGTCAGCATAGAAATTTATTAATTTTTCCAAAGTTTCATTTGCTTGTTATTAGCCTACAAAATATAAATAACTTTGTCCTTTAATTTTATTTATTTATGTTTTGCCAAACCTCCTTCCCAATCCCATTTTTCTTTACCGGCACGATACGTAATTCTGTATATGTATGGTTGAGAAGAGGTGTCAGTGGAGACAGGCCATGGATGAGATGTCTCGTAATGAATTAAACAAATCTCACTGTCAACAAACTTGGACCCTTGGTGTGTGCCAGGGTAAGGTACCTGCTATTCAAGGTTTCTAGCTGACCATGGGCCTCTCTGTAAGTAAATTTAAGGGGGGAGGGGGCATGGGATGTAAATATATATGGTGAATATAAGTAAAAATATCCAAACAGAATGTTTAATAAATAAATTTGTCTTTCAAACAGTTTAAGCACTGAAATAATTATCCTTCAATGGTATTAATATTTAGGTTAACAATATATAAATAATACTTAAAAACACCTTCACTTGAACAATTTTTAGATATTATAAGAATGTAATATTGTATAACTCAAAATCTCAATAGGTTTTCTAGAAAATAAAGGTCTATGTACAACTTATACCAAATATGGTTCTCCAGCGATCATTTACTGCTATGAACTTGCCTATTAAATCACAAAGACTTAAGTTATTCAGTAGATCCTGATGTGCATGGTAAATTGCCACATGGTTTGGTTCAAGCGCTGTTGTGTCATACTGTTCCTCAGGTATGTTTTCATGCGGCGTAATGAACCGAAACTCCATTCTGCTTCGAAAGACGAGCTGTGCGCTACGATCAATACACGAACCAAATTTTCGATATTCTTGAACAAGAATCGCGTTTCTTGCATCATTTGCTGGAGTACATTTTGAGCATTGTTGACAAACAAAACATTATATTGTCATTTAAACAAATTCAGTTAAGTTTCTAGAGATGTAATATCATCTCAGGATACAGTTGTAGTAAATCAGTCTGTATTTCTCCTGAAATCAGTGTTGCAAGCACTTTAGTCCTTCCCGATCAAACCTGGATTTCAAGCCTTGTAGTGCTGCATCTTTGATAGCATAATATTCTTTACGGTAATGTTGACATACTGTTTCAGCAGTGAACGATTCTTAACGGCTTGGAGGTTTCTTTGACCTGGGAATTAAGATAGGCTGTAAATTATTTTCAGCCACTTTCTTGTTTGCTTCCTGCAAAATCACATTGAAAACCTCTTCTTTCCGTAATCCTTCATTAGCCACAGTGGTTACATCGACAGCTTTCATGAGACCTGACACGGTTTGCTGATGGCTTTGAAATGATTTGTTGAAATGTTCGAGTGTTGTAATTATTTTCTCCCCTAGCAATAATCCTAGTACTGCTGTCTCTGATTCAAATACTGTAAGAAAGCCGCTAGAATTTAACTGCTGATTATCTTCTGCAGCAAGCTCTTCTAGTGTTTGTAATACAATATTAAACCTGTCCAGAAATTCTTTTATTTGTGACCTCCTCTAAAGCCATCGAGTAGGACAAAGGAGTTTTATCTTACCAACATTGGTCACAGGGCCTTCGGCAATGGATTCAGTGATGTGCATAAATTTTGATTTTGCTTTCATTGATTTGCAAAACAATACACCAAGATCATGTGCCCAGATAATGGCATTTCTTGTACTCACAGAAGCATCACAACGTTCTTTAGCGACCAAATTAATGCAGTGGGCTCCACAGTGTACAAACAATGCTAACAATTGTTTTTCCTTCATTAAGAATTGCATGCCTTTCTTACTACTGCTCATATCCGCTGCGCCATTGTATGTTTGTCCCCCTAACATACTGAGTGGAAGCTGCACTCGTGTTAACACATCAACAATTATTGCTTCAATTACCTCTTCAGATGTTTTTGTCGCACTGTACAGTCCAATAAAACTTTTGTGTGGTTAAAAATTATCACCAACACAACGAATGCATATGCTTTACTGTTCTATTCCACTATGTTACGTGTACCATCACAAACAATAGAAAAAATTGCTGTTTCCTGTGACCGAATCTTGTTATAAATATACCTTACAATTTAATTTGCAGTCATTTCCAGTATTTCATTTTGTACAGAAGAACTGGTGAATGTCTCTCGTAATTTTGCTATCCGTTGTACATTAGGAAAAGCTTCACTTCTTAGCTTCAATAAATTTACCAAATTCCCATTGTCTGAATAATGTCCTTACAGTGCTAAACCTTGCCTGGCGAGAAATCGGACACAACCAAATATCTTCAGAAGACATTCAGTACCTACTTTTGGTTCTTTGCTGTTTTTCGGAACAGAGTTGTACTTCAATGGGTTGTTGCAACTGCCGATAACTAACGGTGGCTTGCATTTGCGATTCTTATTTCTCATGTATACAAATTATGTTAAGGGCATGTTTCCAATTTTTGGAGCCTACTCTAGTAAAATAATGTTCCATTTTTCTAACCAACAGTTTATCTTATGACAAATGACAATAACGATGGCAATAGAAGCAAGTCATTCCATTAACATTTTGTTGGACATGCAACCATTTGAAATTCTTAGACCAAGATAATTTAAAATGAAGGGCCTGTGAGCTTTTGTGTAGGAAATGAGTCTGGCAAGAAAGTAGGTTGGTTTGATGCCTGGAACATGTCAACAACTTTTGACATTTGTGGATTATGCAACAATGATTCATGCACATCGGTGATACTGCTACAACACTGATAAAAATTTCCGTAAATTCACAGAAATATTTGCAGAAAAGTACCGTAAATTTACGGAAGTGGCTTCCGTATTTTTTGTTTGCGGAAATTTGTCCGTATTGGCCAGTTTACGGATGTTTGACCGTAACTTTCCATAAATTCATGGAACTATGTTTCTGCAATTTTAAAACATATTGTACTGTGTTTCTTAAAAAAACGTGGTATTAATAATCACCATGAATCCTGGAGTTAATGTGCGTGCACAGTGGTACTAAGCGAAAAGAAGACAAGACAAGCTAAGGTAATGTAAGTTAAGTGCTGCTTCCTGGTTGTCCACACTTTGCCGCAAAGAGAAGATTAATACCAACAAGGACTCGTATCGCGCATGGACAAAGGGCTAAACAGTCCAGTAAGTGACGGAAGTGTTCAGAGTAGTGACCACGTGGGTATTTTGGCCCAACTGGGAGCAAAACCGGCATAAGGTGCATTTGAATAGCAATTGTCCACCCCTCCCCCGGGTGCTGCTATTGGGCTACAGAGCCATTAGGGGGCGTGCTCTAGGCTAGGCTGGGATTGGTTGTTCGGGTCTTTCGGTACGAATAGCACCTAAGTGCCATGAGGTCTGTGATTGGCTGAGGGCTTAAGCCCCGCCCTAGAAGGGGGAGGGGAAGTGAGGAGAGTGGATCGTTTTGATACAAGTTATGCATAAACACCATAAGGGGGAAGTTGATGTTTGCCCTCTCTCCTGCGCCCTATGCTTGTACTAACCTATCTCTACCCGTATGGCATACCCCCTCCCTTGTGATATACCACTGTCCTGTCTTAAAGCATCCCCTATAGCCTCTCCTGCCCCCGGCCTTTCTTTAGAACATACCCTTCTAGCCTACCCCACTCAATGGCCACACACATCTTGTATTCTCCTTGCTTCAACACAGCTGAAAAAAAAATCGCTCCTGTTCTCTGTGCTTTGCGCTAGGGTTTATGTACCTTTAAAGTTATTTATTTCTACAGAATAAAATCTTTTTCTTATAATGTAACTAATAAAGTTCTCTAAAATTAGGATGTCAAATACAAGAGTTGTCTCTTATAAAGTTTATATCTTACCACTGCATGGAACTCGCTTACTTGTAAGTTGTCACATTGGTACAGTGGTTAGAGCTTCTGCCTTGTAACTATAAGGTCGTGGGTTTGAATCCCAGCAAATGCAAAAAATTTTTCAGATTACTAAATAGTGGACAAGAGTATCGAGATATCATAGTTAATAAGTAAATGTAGAATTTCTGAAAAGTGGAGTGCCAGTAGATTAAAGAAATGTAATATTTTTGCAGAAAACGGATTGTCCGTAATTTTATGGTGGGGTGGAATATCACCAACCTAATAGAATAATATGATATTATATAAAATACACTTATTTACTAACATATACGACGTTCGTTTGTGTTATTATTCATTAAATTTCTTTTTTGAACTATTTTTGCAGGTGTTTGGTTGACTGTTGTTTGCTGGGTGTAAGTTCTGGATACTCTGTTACTGGATAGTGCAATGAAAACGTTGCAAGTCTTTTTACCGGGTAGCACGTCATTGCTGTCCTCTCGGGGCGGACCAATACTGATGTAGATTTGTTGGTATGGCTCTTAAGCAATACAGTCGCGCGCACGGAGACCCCGTCAATGAATTAGAATATCAAATGCTTTACAATCACTGTCTCTCTACAATTACTAATCAGACATGTCCTGGCCAGACGTACTTTGTGAATTAGCGAAATCTTAATGGCGTCCCAAAGCTCAAAACGACGACGATAATGGCGCCTCAGCCCACAATATTCCACGTCTCTACGCCTAGATTCGACGCCTGAAGGTGGCACTCTGCCCTACCATCGCTGTGACTCGCTGACGACCCTCTCGGCTTGACAACGTCCGTCCCAGACTGACGCCAGCTCGCTTCTCCTTCTCCGTGATTTGCGCCAAAAACCTTCTGTCACTTGGCCTGCAAGCTCCGGTTCGTTTTGGACCAATCAGGAGTCAGCTTACAACTGATGGCCCCGCCTCTCGAGGACAACAATTCCGGCCAGAACCATTTTTATTAAATTATTTCTTGATTTCTCGGTGCTATTTACATTCAGTTATATAAAATGGTTCATTTATTTGTTAACATTTATGATTTCTTAATTACTACATATTTACAACACAGTAACAACTAGCAAAACCATTGGCTGGACCCCTCCTCTCACATTCAGCTAGGAAGGAGGTTCGAGCGGGGTGGGGTGAAGCCCGAAGACACACTCTGCACCTGCTTCTCTCCCTCGTCTTCACAAAGACAAAATATATACAATTCCTTATTCTTAATATAAAACTTGGTGCAGTAATGGTATTTTAATGAGAACTATTGCAATGTGATCCTGATACAATGACGAGGAGAATGAATGGTCGCAAGGCATAGTTATTATTGCACATTGATTTGTGATGGTTGGCACTGATAACTATTAAATACACTAAATCGGGGTGGCGACCATATGGGTCTGTCACACATAGTTACGTATTAAAAGCACAGCATTCAATCCCAAATTGGAATTTAATCATAAACTAGAGTAGGCTATTAATTACGTCGAATTTATTGCATATGCAAAGTTATAATTAAAAAATGCAATGCGCATTTGCATTGATTATGTTGTTATTAATTAACATTAATGGATAGTTTGTTTACGCTAACGTTTACGAAAAGTTATCTCCCAATAGAGTTACCTAGGTTTTCTCATTTAAATCAAAGAAAAGAATCCGGATGCTCGGTAACGGAATGTAAGCCAAGCAAGGATCTAAATATGCAAGCAATTGTCTTAGCTTGTATTTTTAAAACCAACAAACTTAATCTGAATGTGTTTTAAACAACTTGAGTATTATTTTATGTAATCGGACTTGCCTGGTTACTTTTCATAAATGCCCTATAATTTTCTGTTTTGATGTGTTCGTGTTTGAAAATAAATCTATAGAATTTTGAAGTGTGATTGTATGTGTATCAAATAAAATAAAGGGATGGTTTGAATTACACAAGTTAAAAAACCTTTGTGCAATAAATCATAGCATAACATCATTTGTGTATTTTTGTTATTTGGAGAAGTGAAGTTCATTGTTAAGTCACAATGCCTTCTCTTACACTCAAGCACAACCGAAACAGCATATACATTTGTCCCTGTGTCCTCTCCACAAGGAATTATTAGAGGGGACATGCCCCCCTCATCCCCCCACCTGGCCAGAGAGGCCCATGCTGCTGATCCTTGTAATCCCTCGCAGACTTCCTGCTGTGAGCCCTTATACCTACCTCGCAGCAGTCAGAGCAAGTAGTTCTCCAAACTGCTGTCCGCACCACCTTCCAGCTAAGTAAATGCTGATTGCGTTTATATTGGCTTTCTGGATGTTTTTTAAAGCTTTACGTACGGCGCACGGATGTGTGTTACACATCATTAGATTCCTACAGCATTATCCTGTGACATATCACAAACATGTTTTGATATCTTCAACAGGAGCATCATAGTTGGAATTTTTTGGGAACACTGCATCACAAGCAGATTCAGTGGTGTCCATATGTCCACATTTTAATTAATGATCAAATAACTACGGCATGTGCCGTGATGGAACTTTGCTAAAGCACAGAAGAAGGTTATTTTCAGACGTAATGTACGTGTCAAGTTTCTAGCTTTACAAGAAAGGCCTCAAAATTGACAGATCAATGTAACTATGAAACAAAATTTTAATTATTCGAGTTAGTTATGTCCGGGAATACTTAATTTTGCAGATAAAATAAACATTACTGTGTAAAAATGTTGTCAAAGTTTCGTTATGACATTCTAAAAAAAATTTTCTATGTCTCACTCTTCAGGTAGGTGTTCAACCGGAAACTGGTTCTCTCCCATCCCATCTACCTTCCCATTTTTTCGTCTACCGTCTTGTTCTTGTTTCGTGTCTGTCAAATATATGCCAGTACACAAACCATTTTTTTCAGCACTTACGGGTTTATTGATGTACAAATCCGCATTTAAGATTGCAACCACTCAGAATTACTTGAACTAATATAACAGAGTTTAAAATTTTAATTTTACTACTGGCTATTACGTGCCGTAACTTCTGTCTTAAATTGTAAGTGTAACAATGGTTTTTTCTTCCAAAAGTACATAAATCAAGATAGAAAAACATGAAAACTGTTCACGCTTAGTAAGAAATAACTTTAAAATGTTTTTTTTTAGATGTTACCATCTTGAACTGGACCATCAATATATATATATATATATATATAAATTCGCTAAACGTTCCTAACAAGTTTCACAATATAAAACAGTTGTTGCTTTAAGCCACTGTTAGAAAAAAAAATAATACCTTGATTAAAAATTAATAATATGACACACTATCTTAAAATTTTTGAGAGTTAGTCCAGTCATTGGGTAGTTTCGACTTACAAAAGGGGTCAAGGAAAGTTCTTATTTTGTGGATTAGTACAGTTTGGTGTCCTTATTTGTATCCCGATTTTGCGACCTCGAGCGACCACCGCTCGCAACACCATATTGGAAAAATGTTGCCGAAAACCAGATTTTCAAGGATATCTTCTCACCAACGCCATCTACATCAAAAATAGGTATGACAAAATTAATAGAGCATTGAATTTCCTGAAACTTTTGCAGAAAATATTTTTCAATCAGACAAATAATTAACGGGTCAAAGTGGTGCCAAGCTCAGCAAATGTCTAAAATTCGAGCAATTGATATCATTTTTAACGAATTTTCAGTAAATACTGCATACCAAGTACTTCGTTTTTCACTTTTTTCCACCCCATCGTGAGGTAGAGTAAGATGTGCGCTTTTTTTAAATGTGGTAACCTCGTTAGGCCTAATCCACGATTCTTTATTTACTGATAGATGGTCCAACATCTCGGACATGTAACCTCTTTCAAGTGTGTTTCATTACCTTCCAAGATTTTATTTTCGTCTTCTTCTTCGACCTTGTGGGACAGTAATTCCGAAACATGCAGGTCATTATTCTTGTCTTCTTTTTCTCCGAAGTCAGCAAGAAACTCTGCACTGTTTTCACACGCGTCTCCATTTCAGCATGTGCAGATATCGGAACACTTCAAACTTGTTTTTCTGCACCCACAGACTCTACCGCACCCTTTCTTGCACTTACAGAAAATTTATTTCAGAAGTTCTTCGGATGCTAGAACTTTTGTTGTTTTCACAGGAATAATCCCAGTCTTGCTTCTTTCCCAACCCCATTGCTCTGGATCCTCGTGTATATGATACCAAGTCTGAACTTGGTGGTAGGTCCGAAGGCAATGTTGCCGCGCAGCTTCTCTTGTAGAGGGTAAGGAAGCATGATTGAATTTGCTTTTCGGCACTGATATCACAAAATGCAGATAGCGCAGGGAGCCCAAAGTAATTGTGCTTTCTTTGGAAATGCCGTAAATAATGTTAAAAAAGCTGTCCTCTGCAAAAGCAATGACTTCAGGATTTGCGTTACTGTCTTTGATAGCTTGTATAGTTAGGTTAAATATTAATTTTTTTTTTCAAATGATTTTATAAACTTGGCTTTACCTAAGTTGGCAACAGCAGAAGTAGTAACACAACCACTAAACGCATGCAAGAACAGTATATTGCCCACTACTATTTCTCCATAATGTAGACTTTGAAGAGAGTAAATTTTTTTAAAACAATTTTGCCTTTGCCTGGTTTGTGAAGGTAAACATTTGGATGAGATCTCACCAGCGCTGTTAGTAAGACGAGACAATCTATATATTCTCCCACTATGAATATGGACGCAAACAATTCTGACATACAACGTGCCTTTTAAACAATCAGTGTGTCAGCATCTTCTGTAGCCTGATGCACTGTGAAACTAGGATTTTAAAATATAATTTTTAGCATCGAAATTGTGCGACTTTTGTTTCCTAGGAGAGAAATTTTTCTTGCGAAACAGTTGGAACCATTGACTTGTCGAAATGTACGTCAGTGATGTTTGTTTGAACTGTGACGTCTTTCTGCACTCTTCGTACTTTTGGTAGCTGTGTTAGTTGGAGTGAGTGAAAGCCTTTTGGTCAGCGCTTAACATCGAGGTCTTTAGGTCTGAGTGAAGGGGCAGGGGAAACGGGAGATGCCTGAGAAAACACGCCGACTAATGGCATCGTCCGGCACGATTCCCACATGTGAAAATTCGGGGAATCGAACCCGGATCACCTTGGTAGGAGGCGAATGGTCTGACCATTCGGCCTCAGCGGCCCCTGTATTAGTTGGATACCCATCAGAAACAATGATTGTGTTAGAACCGCAATGCTTTTGCATGTACCGAATGTAGTTTGTGCACATCGATGTGCACAATTCATTTCGATGCTATATGACTCTGTGCAGCAGATATCCACAATCTACGACAGAAATGCTGTTTCCGAATTCGGTATCGTCTGGAACAGGTGTAAAGGCTTTATACACTGAAGATTTTGTGCCCTTGCGAATTCCCTTTTCGTTGAAAACAGCTAAAGGGAATGGGGCCAGTTCGAATTGAAGATATTCTTGCAACTCTTCATCTGATTGCTCATGAACACACATTCTTTGATATAACAATAGGGGATTAAATGGAATGGCAGCGTCTTTAATGTGGATATTGCTGTTGAGAACTGCAAGGGGAAGTACGTTGTCTGAACGTTTAAACTTCACAGCACTGAAGTTGCAGCCAATCATGTAGGAAATCGCCAGAATACCAATTTCACGAGAATTGTGATTCTTTCATCTCCAATGAAAACAGTGCTTATAGATATCAATTCTTCGATTCTCTGGAAAGGAGGGTGTGAAGAGAATTGAGCATTAAGTTTCTTTAAATCTTTTTCGATACGGATGATGCGTGAACTCCTCATGTCTATGTGCTGCTCGTTTGCTGGTATGGATATTCCACAAAATTTTTCAATTTCATCGCAAACATTATGCATATGTACCCTTCACAATTTTAACATAATGGGAACACTATCTGTTAACCCAGGTCCACGAGTAAGACCACCAATGCTTTTCATTGACCTCTTTAGCGTCTGTTCGATGGTCATGTCTGGCGAAATGCCTGACCAGAACTTGTCGGAATGCCTGATAGTAAAATATAATTTTTTTCATGAACTTTTCGTACTAATTAGGATCCATTTCATCTGCCGAGCTCAGCATATCTTGGAAATATAGGTGGCAAACCTTCGCATACAACAAATGACCACTGGCATGGTATTACGAGAGCGTGTTTTGAACCGTATCCAAATGAAGTTTCCAGCAACCCATTCATTCTGCCTCGACGAACTGTTTAACCAGAGTCACCATACGGAAGTACTGCACCCAGAGTTTTGCTGTGGGTCCATTCTTCTCAAGTTCCATTAGTTGTCGTTTAAACTTTCCTGCCACAGTTTGGTAAGAACACTACTCTTCGACCGAGAGAATGACTGATCTGTTCATATTGTGAAGTATGAGTTCCATGTTGTGACGATCGTCGTTCGTGAAATCGATTGTTTGAAGAACAATTGTTGCTAGGGCTAGATGGCATAAAATAAGAGCTCTAATATCACGATCATATGCATGCTCTGCTAACACCTTGACCACTGACTTTCGAATGTAAATAACACTCAAAATGTACTTAAGACTGCTGCTCGCCATGATAGAGCCCAAGTAGCACATCAACTAGTGGAATCCTCAAGTCTAATGATAACAGTACATAACAACATTCCTGTAAATATCCTCGATTTGTGATGCTGGTATGAGGAAAAACGGTATTACGTATTCAGTATTTGCTGAAAATTAGATAAAAATGACATCGTTTGCTCGAATTTTATTAGACATTTGCTGAGCTTGGCACCACTTTAACTCATCTTTGTCTGATTAAAAAATATATTCTCTACAAAACGTGCAGGAAATTCAATGCTCTATAAATTTTGTCATACCTATTTTTGATGTAGATAGCGTTGGCGAGAAGATATCCTCGATAAACTGGATTTCTGTATAATATTTCTAATATGGCAGCACGAGCGGCGGTTGCGTGACGGATATTAATTAGGACACCAAACTGTACTTATCCACCGAATAAGAACTTTCTTGACCTTTTGTAGCGAAAACCCTTTTTTATGTCTTCAATGACTGGACTAAGTAGCTAACTCACATTTGTATTTCTACATTTTTGTTTTTATCTTATATTTGTATATTTGTGAGTGCTTCATTAAATTAATTTTAATTAACTCTAACAATGCGCCCGTGGCTTTGCTCATGTGACTTACTCATAGAAGATAATAGATTTAACTTTAATTGAAAAAAAATATTTGTATACCATGACAAATCTGCTAGTTGAGCAAACTTTGCAGCAGGATAAGTAGTTATAGCTGTCCACGCGAAAAGTAGTCGTCCCTGTCAAAAACATCGACTTCGCCTGGACCTTATTTATAGTCACAGCAAAGTTGACGTTGTGAGGTGATTCGAGACTCTTTAGCATAAGAGGATATTCGAATGAAATGCGTAGTTTACATGGTATTAAGATCAATTTCTTCCGATGTACAAACAACTATGCCATGTAACAACGAAAATATTCATGGAAATTAATCAATAAAATAGCATATTAATATCCTGAGTTTATAGAGGCTCTACAAGAACGCGCCTCAGTAGAACTGTAAAATGAAACTTCTCCATAATTCATTTATCACTGGCTGTACTTGCTTTTCTGAACGTCTGCCTTAAAAATTTACAAACCAAGTTTTCTTCTCAATTATTAAATTAGCTTATAAAATATGAAACTTGCATTTAATTTTTTAGAAACTTACGTAAGTATAATTCTGAACAACACCTTAATATCTCTGTTGGTTATGGTAAGTATCGACTGAGATAAAACAAATTTTATGCCTTTTCAGCCCTTTAGTGTCTAAATTAGAAAAATCTTAATTTCCTATTTTAAATATTTGTACTAATATCCAAGTGAACTGAAAATCACGACGACATTCCTTTCAGGCAAAGCAAAATCGATCATTTAAAATTATGTATCACTCCTGTACAGTACTGAAATTTTTATGGCCGTTTACGTAATCATAATACTGAAGCAAAAATAAACAGAAATTCTTGACGGGTTCGATATATATCAAAGATTTTTCTGAAACACATTCGAGGTCTTTTCACCTCCAGAGAGACTTAATTTCGAAATACCCTTGTATCTCATTTTAGACTACTTAACTGGTGTTTCTTGAACGTGAAAAACACGACAGTAGCCTGTTGAGTTCAAGATATATCAACGATTAATTAACAATACATTAAATCTCTTTTCACCCCTTTTCACTTCGTTAGGTGGGGGATTCCGAAAATTTCTGAAATTACTTCTTTTCAATCTTAAACAAAAATCATGTCGCTATATAAAAATCAGTATTACATACAGGATCATCAAAAAAGAATGATACAATTTTAAAAAATCATAGCTTTGAAACGTGTTGATCAATTGGGTTGATTCTTGCTTTAAAAGAAAAAGAAAGAATGAAAGTTTTTGTCACCTTTAAATGTTTCTATGTGTGCTCCATTTGTAGTTCTGCAAATGTCCAGGCGGTATTCTATCTCCATCCACATATTCTGGAGCATTGTTGGCCATGGTGATTCGTTGACACAAATGCTGCAAATCTCGTATTTTCTCGACATAAACAATGTTCTTGACATAGCCCCAAAAGAAGAAATCGAGTGGAGTCAGATCGGGACTTCTAGGTGGCCACCCCTTCCCATCCAACCATTTGGAAACAGCGTGTTCAGGACATTTCGCACGGCAAGGCTCCAATGCGGTGGTGCGCCATCTTGCTGAAATATCACGTTACTTCCAGTTTGTCAATATCCTCAATCTGAGGGAATACGTATAGCTGTAGCATGTCTAAATAAATGTTGCCGGTGATAGTTTTTTCGGCGAACACAATAGGCCCTACAACTCGATCATGTATCAAACCACACAACACATTAACTTTAGGAGAGTCACGAACGTACTCGTTGATTGCATTCGGTTCTTGTAATCCCCAAATCCTGCAGTTGTGACGATTAACACAACCATTAACGTGAAAAGTTGCTTCGTCACTGTATAGCACCCGATTAGAAAAAGTGCCTTCAGTTCCCATTTCGTTTAGCATGAAGGCAGCGGATGCGAAACGTTTGGTCCGATCTTGTGGCTTAATTTCATGTCTCATTTGAATTTTGTAGGCATGTAATTTCTAACATTTGCGAAGAACTTTTTGCACTGTAGTTTTCGGAATGCCAAGCTCCAAACTGCGGCGGGAAATTGACTTTTTAGGGCTGTGTACACACGATAACCTAAGCTGTTCAACCTTATCATCAGAAGTTTGTGGCCATCCTGGTGACGTTTCCTTGTCAACATTACCTGTTTCACTGAAATTTTTTACCCAACGAGAAATAGCCACACAATCTGGCACATGTTGTCCAGGATAATCCTGCCTGAATTTTCGTTACACGGTCACTGGAGACTTGAACTCTGCAAACCACAGCACGCGCTATGCTTTCTGCTGCACGGTTGCCATCTCGCCGATACATTGGGACAGATGCCGGGTGACGCGTTCGGGTATTCGTTACTCCCAGGGTTACTGTGGGACTGTCGTACACCACTTAAAAAAAACTTTCATCCTTCCCAGACAGTTTGGTGGTAGAATCGTTTGAATACTGTAACCAGTCTCAAAGCTATAGTACTTTGAAATTGTATCATTCTTTTTCGATGATCCTATACATATATATAATTCGGAAAATATGTTCGAATGATATTTGGGATATTCACAAAAGCATTAATCTAAAACAAAGAGCACTCCGATATCTCAATTGGTTTGATAGATATGAAGAAATAATCGAAAAAAACATTTTACTTATTTTCACCACCTTAATTAAAGAATTTCAAAAGTCTTGAAATTCTGTCATAAACGTTTGTATGCGTAAGCAATTAAGTAAAAATCACGATGATGGTAAATTGTGTTTCAGTGATATGGACGATTCATAAAAATCACATTTTGCCCCTTTTTACTGCCTTAGGGTTGAATTTCAAAAATCCTAAAATATATTTTTGAGTATTTAGTTTGTCAATCCCGAAGGATTTTATAGATATCGACAGTAAATCGGTAACACACCACCTTAATAGTTGAATTTCAAAAAACGGTTAAATTGGCTAATTTACTTGTTTTATAACCCACCCATTGAAGTAAAAGTCACGACAATATGCCGTCGGATTCGCGTTATGTACATTAATCTTATACAAAACATTTCACCCCTTTTTACCCCCTTAGGGAACGAAATTTGAAAAATCCTTCCTTAGTGCTCGTCTATGACCTGAGGGGAAACCACACAAAAAATTTCACGATTCTAAGTCCAATTAGAAGACGTAATGAAACAGAAAACATCCCCAAATGATGTTCGAAAGCAAAGTAATATGAAGCTAGCTGTTAATAATTCAACAAATACAAATAGTGCAGCTGTTAAGGTGACTGATTGTGTACTTTATGAGAAAAGCATGAAATTTCTATAGTAGCTAGTATAAATCCTAGTATTGTGCCGGTGTGCTTCGGTGACAAAATTAATTAAATGAAATTGAAGCAATACAGTTTATCATCGCCAAACATAAGTCCTGTTCAAAACAGCCATGCATAAAAGAAACAAAGTGGCAAAATAAACAAAAGAACAGGACAACAAACGTATATAAATAAATGTGATAAACACACACAATAAACTCTTGAGAAAGACGAGTAGGCCACAAGCACACCTCACAAAAGAATTAAAATAAAATAAATGTAAGGTGTTTAGAAAATATAACTTAACCTTACTAGATACTTCAAAATCGTTAAAATGCCCAGAGGAACAATTAAAAATAATAAGACGTTGATTTGTGGTTTGCTAAATAATTAAATAATTTTGTATTTGTTATATTTCTTATTTAAATGGTTTTCTTTTCAAATATAGAAACAAGTAATTAGGCATGTAAGCCTATATGAATAGTTGAAATTAATTATTAAAATTATATGCAAACTATAGTACAGATAAAAAGGGTACCCCGCACATAATTTACTACGGAAGTTAAAATATAAAACTTTTAAATCATTAGTAAAAAATTTTTAATATTTGAATTTAAATTTTACGTGAAAGCAAATGCTGTATTTATTATTATAACCAAAATTACATATCAGGATTATGACATGTCTCTTTAATAGAAAATAAAAATTTTTAAGGTTTATTTAATTTAAAAGAAGGTATTTAAGTTGTCCCGATGGCACTTAGCTGTCCTGACGTCAAACGTAGTGGTGGTGAGTGAAACGGAATCGGAGATGTGAGCTCACAGTTCCTTCACTGATTGATGGCTGGAGAAAGGAGATGATTGCACGCATTCTCAGTAGTGACGAAAACAATAGTCCACTAGCTCAACCGCCGGGACGAGCCACAAGCACCAAACAAACTAAGATGGAAAATTGCCCATAAGGATGTTAGGCCCAACACTAGGACCCTCACTAAAAGAACGGAACGCGAAATTAATACAATGTGAACACAAAGTAACAAATAGAGAAACTCTCTGAAGACAGGTACTCACCAGAGGGCGACGAAAGAAGAAGAAAAATGTATCACTATGACGTGAACCACCATCCACGTTCCTATTCTAGACCGTTTGCTCTGCTGCCCTCCCGAGCGAAGGTCCTGCACTCGCGACCCGACGAGGCTACTCCAAGGGTTACACCATGCAGACCTGTAGCGAGTAACCTTTCACTCGCGCTGGCATTGGGTGCAGCAGATAGGGAATATATTAATTAGTGGCCACACCTGCTTTAATTAATGTATTTCCCGGGAAACCCTGTGAGTGTGAGAGTCATGAGGCGTGTGTTCTGCGGTAGTGCCAACATAACACTTGCAATGGCATTTGTTTCAGTTTTTAGTTTTTTACTAATGTCATTTATTTTGTACTTATTTTTCTTAATGAGAGTGTATTGTGTATATTATAATTTTAGTTGATATCTGTTCTGTATGCAAGTTTTGGCGGGCAATGCTGCGCTACTAGAGCATGTCCCGCAACTTTGTCGGCAGTCCTGCCCCAGACGTTCAAGGGAGCACATGAGAGGGAGGTTCGCTCCGTGATGCCATCGGTTGTCCGCTTGTGTCGTGACTTGCGTTGATCTGTCGAATAGCAAAGCATACATTAAAATCTGTAGTAAAATTATATACGTGTATACTTTTTTTTTGACGTGCCACTGCTGCTTCATGTACAGTGCTGACAGTGTGATCCTGGCGTCGCCCTGGCCATAACAAGGGCGCAACGCATCGCTAGTCACTACTACGCGACAGCGACGCTGCAGGGGGTAGCCACATGGCCGTCGACCACACTCTGAGGTAAAAGAGTCTCTGCTCAAGTTTCGTCGAGCTCCTCACGTTAGCGAAACTGCCGCCTAAAGGGTTTTCTCAGCATCCTTCCCTGACATAGTTTACTTACAACCGACCCCCTGCTTCCCCAAGTCACGTCAACTGCATTAATAAACGACGCTACATCTTAAGTCGTAGAATAAAATAAAAAACTATTCCAGTAGACTACATGATAATATTAATAAAGAAATAAAAGTTAAATAAACAGTTAGGGCATCTACATTCCTACGTGGGCTGCAAAGACGCAAACACCGCAACAACACATCATGCTAAGGTCACTGCTGGTAAATGAGTGCCGGAAAAATAGAGGAGGATAGGTAACAGGGCGCAAACAATGGTGCAGCGCAGTAACTTTAAAATGCCCCACTAGAGGGCAGGGAGAATAAGGATGGCATGGGAGATTCACACGGGCAGAAATGCACAAGGACAAAATCACGTGATAATCATGCAGAGTACACGCACCCTGACACAGCAAATGTCCGCACTGCAGGAAGAAACAGTAAAATAAAGAAGAAACAAAGCTTCGGCTAAGGAATGCAAAACGTAGCCGCGCACATCCGGCTAACAAGGAACACGTTACTGCAGCCTGAATTGGCTCTACTCATAACTAACATGTGAAGGAAAGTTAGACTGTAATGAAAAGTAAAATGTACCTAACATCCAGAATAAAATAAAATTACTGAATAAAACAAATTACTGTTAGTATAATGTAAACAAGTTAATATCAATAAAATTAATTAAGTAAATGAATCAAAATTTATGAAAATATAGATGAAACATTTAAATATTTAATTTATATAAGTTGTGACGTATATAATAAGGCACAGTATATGCGTTTAGATGTGGAGGGATGTTGGATTTGACCCCAGTATTCCGTGAGAGGTCAAATTCAGTATGGCTGTCATTTCACTGTATCTCATGCACAAATATCCATAAGTTAAGAATAAAGTGTAGAACAGCATAAAACAAACATAATTTATTTACAAATAAATGTGAAGATGATATTTATTAGTGACACTGAATTAAGATATTCAAGATTAGAGAATGTCAATTAGTTTACGGTTAAGGTCAAAGCAACATAGTGAGCATGTAAAATATATGCAAAAATTAAAGTCTATAACACATGTAACTAACCAAATCAACTATCTCCAGAACATAAGCACAGCAAAGTGCATTTTACAGCAGCATTGCCACATTTACAGTGTCCAGTACACCCTTTCTTACAGACTTAGCAGATCAGTTCATGGCACGAATCAGATGCCTCGGGGAGAGTTATCCAAAGAGGCTGTTATCCTGTTGGCTCCTTTGTCCATCCCCAGTCAGAAGGCTGTGGCGTATCTGGATCCAGGGATAATGCCTGATTTCAACTATTGGCCTTGTAGCAAGTGTGTTTGATGTGCTGCTTGAGTGCTGCCGGGGTGGGAGAACTATGTTCTATTGTTCTGGATCTGTGAGTGAAGAGTTGTTTCCTGGCAGCATTAACCTCCATGGTTTCACTGGTTCTGTCGTACATTATCACAACTAACCGTTTCAGCAATAACATCGATTCTTGACTAATCTCACTTGGCATGGATAGGAATTCGTGGAAAGCATTGTTCACTTGTGGGAATGATGTCCAAGTATCCCTGGCAGTTTTCTTTCCTCTGCCAGTGCATCTGGAGACAGTATAGCAACCAGTGGAAGCTTGAACGACAGAGTACAACATTGTGTCGGATCCATCATAGAAATAATTCATGAATAGGTATGTAACGAAAGCTGGCCCCAACACTACAGGCAATCCACAACTCATCAGAGAAATAATTTCATGAATAGGTATATAACGAAAGCTGGCCCCAACACTACAGGCAATCCACAACTCATCAGAGAAATAATTTCGTGAATAGGTATATAACGAAAGCTGCCCCCAACACTACAGGCAATCCACAACTCATCAGAGAAATAATTTCGTGAATAGGTATGTAACGAAAGCTGCCCCCAACACTACAGGCAATCCACAACTCATCAGATAAATAATTTCGTGAATAGGTATGTAACAAAAGCTGGCCCCAACACGTTATTTTGCTTTAAAATAGGTGTTATTCTTTCCCTAAATTAGAAAGGTATTTTCATTGAACTTAAGCTACTTGCTTTCTTTACAATTTGCGCTACATGTGTACACTTTCATTACACTAAAATGGTCAAATCAGAATCACTTAGTTGTTCATTGTATGCAATGTAGATGGTATAAAATAGTCAATCATCAAAAGAAATCATGGTGAAACTTTCAATATTTTTCTCTTAAGTTTTGACGCCTGTCTGTGATCACGTGATTGTAGTGACTAAGCAAATGTTTACTGTCTACGTTATTTGTTGGGATCTGAATGGCTTGAAGTGCAGCTGCAGCAAAAAACTTCTGTTCAGTGCCAATAGTAGCAAGCATTTTCTGAACATCACATTCTTGTCCTGATTTTGCTGCATCTTGTACAGCTTCCTTCAGAGATTCGTAGCCTTTGAAAAGCACAGAGTCGTCTATATCTTCAATCCCAGGAATCCATTTTATTGTTGGCAAAATGTCTTTGGTGATGTTGAGCAAGATATGCTTTGGACTGAATGCCTTGTTCAGTGCCTTGAAGATCTTTGCACTTGGGGTCTGAATTTTGTAATCCTTGCAGTTTGTCCATACACAAAGCTGAAGCTTTCTGGCACCTTTGCTTCACAAGAGCTTTGTCAGTTGTGGTCAAGGATGACATTTTTTCTTGGAATGCAGCAGAAAAAATACCTTGTGAAATGCTATTGAAGACTTTCAGAAGGTCGTCTACATATCCACTCAACAAGTGAGCTGTTGGATATTTTGACCCTTAAAGTTTCGTCAAGATTTCAACAAGATTTCCGGCATGCATTTACGGGAGGCTTCGGCATTTCATTGAAAATATATTTCCACTACAAGTACCAAAACTTAAAATATTTAACAAAAATTAGCTTGGCCTAAACGTAAACAATAATAAAACCAGATGTGGTAATGCAGAAAATTGCCACCAGGCGCCAGTAGGTACACGTTGTAGGCCTACCAACTACGAAATAAATGGCGTGGTACTAATAAAAAACTGTGTTCTTCACACACCTGTCATGTTGACTATTTATTTCTTACTTATGTAAAACACGTTAAAGGACCAAAAAACCTTACAAGCGTTGGTCTTACCTAAGTCCCGGCATTCTGAAAGTATTTTCTGCGCACAATGCGATAAAACTGACACATTTTCCTAGGTATTACTTCCACCAACTTTTAAGATTTGGCTATCTTGTAAATAACATTAAAATAACCTCGAAGTGGGATTTGGTATTTCCGTGAATGTAAATAGTAGAGGTTAGTAATTGTCTCATAAAGTGTTTGCGCAATTTCAATTATTCCATAAAATACGTTGAAATTGTATATTTGAAACATAAACAAAATACTGTAGCTTTATTTCGTAGAAAAATAGCCTGATTCACGTTTTAAATGTATGAAAAGTCTAAATTCTCGTTTTAGTTTCAAAACTATAAAATTCGCATTTTGTGTTTCAAAATGCTGAAAATCGCGTTATTTTTCGTGTTATCGCGGCAGCGAGGTTTTCAGGTCTTTACTTATCATTGTCACTGAGTGTACAGTGTCTGGAAAGAGAGGCAAGAGTGCACTGACGGCTGGAGGTGGGATAATAGATTTTTGCAAATCAGCATGATAGGCAGACCCTGATATCCAGCAACCTGTGGTTGGTGTTTCAACAGCTGTCTTGACTTTGTTTATATATGCAAACTCATCTTCTGTAGCAGCCGCAGCAAACTGGAATTCAGAACTTCTTACTTATCCATCCACAGCAGGCGCACAGCAGATCTGCGTTCTGAAGGCAGCAGGTGGTAAAATTGTGTAGGCTGATGGTAGAGGTGTCACTGTTTTGGTGGAAGAAACTTCTTTACTGATCACTGTTATACCATAATCAATTCCTAAATTTGTGTGTGTTGGGTGCTGCATTAATGAAATTCCAGTACCATGGAAGGACTCGTGAGCTGTTGTAGAAGTGGGGTTGTGGTCAGTGTTATCAACAGCTGCTGTTGTAAACAGTTCATAATGCAACTTTGGTGAACACACTACACCTTCAACATCAAACATCAAACTGCTTGCAGACAGTGTTGGAAATTGTGGATGTAAGTTGCAACAACCTGTCATAAGAAATTCACATTCCAATACTATACAGTATGACAACAAGTTCTCTACTTCGTGTTACTGCATGTATCTTGAAGGCCACAAATAGTGGCAATGGAGTTTCTTGGCTGCGGCTATGATGTGTTAAGCTTGTTGTATACACATGGCAGGCGTGTTTCACACTGTTGAACACATTCATTTATAATATGGGTAATGCTGGCTTCGTAGTTTTTTTGTCAGGTTAGTTTGATCCATGATGTTTATGTCGTCAAGTATCATACTGACAAGAGCCAAAAGTGATGGTGGCACAGACTCCTCCTACTGGCAGTTTTCCTTGAATGGTCTTGTAAAACTTTCCCTGAGATGGCAGCACACCTGTCTCAATACTGTTCACGAGAAATGTAAAAATTGCTGAGAAAATAATGTAATTGTGATACAATAATTGATCTACCATATTATTTTACCGACTCGTGCAACCAGAAAGTTCAATCATAGTCTGTGCCTGGTATGGTTAAACGCATTACAAATATTAGCTCGATGTGTTCACTTTTTGTACGCATGCGAACTTCGTTCGGCTGACCTTTCAAACCAAAATTTATGTTTATATACATTATATACATTAAAATGAATTCATAATAAGTTTTTATCTTTCTGGAATTTGAATTAAATTTACATAAAATCAAACCTATAACTAACAATGTCGCAATGTGTGAAAGCTACTAATACATTGCCGTCTTCACTCCTACACAAATGAAATAAATTTTCGTTGTTGACTACCTAATCTACAACCACGCATGCCCAAACAACAGGGTAAATTTACCGAGCTAACTTTTACTTAACCGGGTTCACTAAATTTTATCAGTTTTTCAAGTCAGTGATAAATGTCAGTACACACAATAGTGCCTGGCAGGCAGTGATTAACCAATTCAACTAAGGCTACATCATAAACGTGTTAGCCAATAAGAATGCATTTTCAAAGTTTGTGTCAGCATTTGAAAATATGGCATTTTTAAAGCTGAATAATTCGAAAATTACAATGTTCACGGAGTTATTGCTTGCCTGGCTGCATTTAGTGACAAAATAATTCAGAAGAATAAGGTAAATATTTTTACGGTGGATTTTGCGGATTTAGATTTTTTTGGAGGTTCTGGTTTTTTTCTTCGGACAAGTTATAGAATCTGACGGTTTATGGCTTTTTGTCGAGTTTATCAGATTTCCTTTTTTTTAAATTTCTTTAAACTTTTATTAGTTGGATGTTACTTATGCTGTATTCTTTTTGGGTTATTTGGTCAAATCATACATTGGGATTAATAGTTTCTTGTTAAATGTTTAATTCAGTCATGTAGTTAAGTCCTTATGGCTTGATGCCTTTATTCCCTTTTGGGACAGTAAGTAACACAGCATCTGGACGTGTTGTGCCAGGCTGTTCGAGCCGGTTCTCTGTAGATTTACCTAGCTACAGTAATACCGTATTTACCCGAAAAGAGGCCGATCTCGATTGCAGGCCGACCCCAACATTTTCAGACACATGCCCAGGGAAAAAAAATTTCTTTTAAAAAATATTGCAATCCCCACATTTCAACTGACACATTTTTGGTAAAAAAAAGTAGACACATGAAAACATTTTGTAAACAAATGTGACCATATTTACTGCTGTTGACCTATAATGGTTATAATCTTACACACGTCATAACTGAGAACAAGTTATTTATAAAGCTGTACATACCAATGGTAACTTGTCGGACATTATGCTTCAATTCCCTTAAGGTACAATTTACATTAAAAATGAATTTTTGTCACAAACAACACTCATTCAATCATCCCAATCTCCGCCACCAGCACTTTCATCTGCAGCTTCATCTTCATCAGAAACACTGTCCTGAACATCTTGGCTGGTGCTAGGACCCTGCTCAACACTGTTGTAGTTCCATAGAATGTCGTCCTCGCTGCCATCCATCGCATTTGAAATGCAGCACTTCTTGAATCCATTTACGATGCTCTCTGGGCTGATTGCTTTCCAAGCGGCCATTATCCACTGTCCAAGATCTGCTACGGATGGCTTTTTCAACTTGCCACTTGGAGTTAACTGGTGGTTGCCAGAAAGCATCCACTCGTTGTATTTCTTCCGCAAGTTGCCCTTAAAGGGCTTGTTTACAACAACATCAAGGACTTGTAACTGTGACGTCATTCCACCTGGAATAATCACTAAGTCAGTGTTCATGGCCTCAACTTCTTTTTTTGACTTGTGGTGTCAAATGACCTCGAAATGCATCCAAGACGAGCATTCCTTTTATTTTCGATAATGCTCCTGGACGACGATTCCAGACTGTCTTTAGCCAATCAATAACTAAATCCTCGGTCATCCAACCTTTTTCTTGGCATCTATAAACTATCCCTGGGGGAAGTTTTTGCTTTGGCATTGTTTTCCTTCGCAGCACAACATAGGGTGGCAACTTACGTCCATCAGCTAACACTGCCAACATTACTGTGATCCTGGCCTTTTCATTCCCAGTGCTTTTGATCAACACAGACCGGGCGCCCTTCTCGTTCACAGTCACATTTGAGGGCATATCAAAATAAACCGGAGTTTGGTCTGCATTGCCCATTTGGCCCAACAGATACAAATACTTTTTTCGCAAAGATATAACATATCTTTGGAACTTAACCAGTTTTTCACTATAAAATGCTGGAAGTCTTTGTGCTAAAGTCGTACGTCGCCGCAAAGAGAAGCCTGCACGTTTCATCATTCGCACACACCATCCTGTGCTGGCAGAGAAGTCACCTCGTGGTATGTTAAGAGATGCTGCTATTTCAAGAGCTTT
>PNEQ01127890.1:0-58362 GCA_003012365.1 Medauroidea extradentata
GTCATATCGTCGTACCAGGTCTAAGCAGAACTGCACAAACGTGAAAGGTAAGTATTCATTTCATATAACAAGCCCTCCACATATCTCTGCTCAATAACAGACATTGCTATAATTTCGATGTAGAATAAAACCAAATATGCGTAAAAATAACAAACGTGACGGGAGACAAATGAGATGCAGGTCGACCATTGCGTCTCATAAGTTACCAATAATGCTATACGTTTTTGGCGCTGCAGTTGTGCGGTCGGCTCAAACTCCGCCCACTTCCCTCCCACTAAGATAAACAATTTACTAAAACGTATTTTTTTTTTATTAATTTATGAAATACTCCCTTTGCTCACCATTTTAAAGCATGGCTCCAGCAATATCTTTATTTACTTCATAATGTTAACAATGGAAAAAAGTAGGCGGGGTTTGAGTCCGACCGCCCGGATTACAGCGCCAAAAAGTACAAACATTCTCGGTAACTTGACGAACTACAGCCAAACAACAAGGAGGTCAAGCAAAATACATTGTTAGATAGGCGAGTGTCCAGACCTGTTCTTCTACGACCGTGGTCGTCACTGTCAACGACAACCTCATTGGACCATACTTTTTGTCGGCATAATTTAATGGCCGCCTTTATTGACAATTTTTAGAATACCAGTTACCAGTTCTGTTGGAGAATACGGATTTACAATCACGTCAGCTTATGGGGTACCAGAAAGACGGAGCCCCTGCACAATTCAGTTTGTTTGGAAGCTCGTAATTACCGTACCGCTACATTTGGGGAGCGGCTGATAGGTAGAGGCAGACCTGTGAGGTGGCCAACACGCTCCCCAGACTTGACGCCACCTGATTCCTTTCTGTGGCTTCTCTCAAAACATTAGTGTACGTGGCCCCTATCAACACGGTAGCTGCACTTCTCGACTAGAATACTGATACCTGAACTGTCATTTGTAACACCCAACACATGATTGACTGCGTCGGACATAGATTGTGCATTTCCGCCTGTTGGTGGTCGTCACTTATAACAGTTACTGTCAAATCAACACACGTAACATTTGAAAGGCACGTTCTCTAACATTTAATATAAATGATTTTCTCTTTTGAATTACAACCAGCCAATGAGCTGTAGTAAAGTGCTACTGTCCTAACGTTTAGCCCGCATTCTTATACAACAACCAAAGCCCTTTCTAAAACATTGCGACGTTGCGACGGTGACACTGCAATAATAATGACTAAGTCAATCAGAGGCTAGATCGCCGACGACATATATGGATGAAACGTCTTTTTCTCAAAAACCGTTCGCATTAAAGTGTTCTATGTCACATGTATTGTGTATTTATGTATAAGTTCCACTTAGTTGAAAACCATACAAATGTTAAAGCCTTATAGACATGCACGCGCGCGCGCTCACACACACATAAACACTGGTAGGATAAAAATATTCCACCCCATTTTCTCTTAATGTACTAAAATTAGCACTCCATAATTGTGCAAAAGGTGAAGGTGTAGGTAAATTTACATCATCATTTGCATAAATTATCTGTAATATCCACTAGATTTTAATATTATCAGTTACAACCATAGAAAATGTCGATTATTAAGGGTGAACATTTCACTTATAAGTAACTGTACGTCATTGTTCATACAGTGTATTCTATTCCACTTTGAATATCCAATCAGCTCACATGTGTACTTGTAGTTCAGGAACACCTAAATAGTGATGGCTTTCTTTTTATGGCCTGTAGATGTTTAGCACTTTGACAATTTAATTTTGAGACTCTAAGAAGTTAGCGCATTATATCTTGAACTTTTTTTTTGCCACTCTTAATTGTTTTCGAAAAAATATGCATAGATCGTTCTGACCGTACAGTTATCAAAGAATATTAATAATATTGGGATTTGCATAGAGAGTCATTGGATATCAAGATTCGTCTCCGCTACCTGCAATACAAGAATTCGTCCCAGTGACTTAGAAAAATATTCGTATATGTAAGCTGAACCTATTCATAGTACAGCGTGTATAAAAAAGAATCTCCCGTTTCTAAAAATTCATACGTATTCTGAAACCTGAGGTATGTGGACGAATAACGTACTGTTGGAATGAGGAAACGTGCAAGTTTTACATGGTTCCCGCTAGGTAGCAGCAGTGTGCTTGAGTGGACGCCCACTTCAGTTATGGTAAACATGACGCCTGCATAAGAGAAACGTGAAATAAAAATAAACTAATTCCCCGTTTCTCTCACATTTTTTTCACTTAATACCAATAAGTAATATATATTTAAATTACACAAATTAATAGTAATTACTGTAAACACATTCAAACATAAAACCGCACAGGTCAAGACAAAAATTCATAACTCGGTGAAGAGTTTAGATATCGGTACAAAAATTTGTAGGTGCCTTCTATGAATATAATCGAACCAGATCAGTTGTTTGAATGAAGAATGGTCTTGTCTTACTAAAGCCTCAACTTCAACCTGCAGTTTGGTTAGGGCGGTATTCACAGTCATGTCTCGAGACGACGACTTGACCAAGACGCTATGTTTACTATAACTGAAGTGGGCGTTCTCTATACCTGCCATTACCTCACAATGCAATTTTCTTACTAAGGCTTTTATTCCAGCCACCTCCTAAATGACACTGTAGAAGGCTAAGTAAAACTGTGCTAGGTCTATCCATGCTACACCAAACGATTGCCCTGGGCCACATTTATAGTAATAGCAAAACGGACGTAGATTACGAGAGTGTATACGGACGGTAAGGGTATCTGACGCGAACTTCGTAGATGTTTCATAAATTCGGCCGTCTGCTTGTTTGTGTTGGGCGCCATGTTCTAAATGCGTTTATAAGGCTTGTGCGTGTCTCGTGAAAGCGTATGTTTTTGTGTGACATAGCCGGTTGTGAAGACTTCGTGTAATACTTTTTCGCTTAAGTTAGAAGACATGTGTAACATGTATGCTACAAGAATTTACAATTTTTAAAATCTCTTTTCCTTGAATGATAAATATAAGTCTTTAGAGACTATTGTTCTGTGGAAAGTTAAGAAGAGAAGTTTGTCGTTTCCGTTGGGTTCAGTAAGTTAACTTGTTAAAATATTTGTTTTAATGTATCGTCTCTTGTGAAAATACATTCGTATCACGCGCGTATATTAGGCAGGCTACATTGAAATAAACATTTAATATTTTGGTTACATTACACTCGCAAATTAGTGTATTACAGATTTAATTATTGCCATTTACATAAAATGAAATTATAACTGCTGCATCTGTATTTAAAACACGCAAAAACATGACTTAATAGCACGGGAAAATGCATTTTCGTAAATGTAAAGTTTACTTCAAAACACTTTTGCAACATAGTGGACAGTATTAGTTAAGCTGCGTCCGAGTTCGCTACCATGAAAGGAACCGACACGCTAGTTCGCTTCTGATGTCCTTCTTTGTTCTGTGGGGTAAGTAGTGTAGGCACACGTGGTATGATTAGTCATTTACCTCGATCATAACCATGTGCTCTCATTGAAAATAAATTTCCATTAATTTACTAGGCACATAGGTTGTACAACAATACGTAACAATGTAATTGCATAATGTTAACTTCTCTGTAAGTAATTTGTGGGTGGCCGTATTTGTTTTTTGGTTCACGTTTTTTGAAAGGTTTACAAACACTACATTTCCTCCCCCTGGTAATTGAGAGTTACTTTATCAGTATAAGAACTAGTATAATTATTTTTCGTATTTGAGCGAGCATCATTCTGAAGCAAATCACATCACGATCTCTCGAATGGTTAAGTAGATATCATGGGCTAACCGAAAACAAAATTTCCCCCATTTCACCAGTTTAGTGGACATATTTCGCAAAATTTTACCATCACTTGTAAAACATTTGAATAATTATCCAAGCGAGGTGAAAATCAAAACGGTAACCCATAGAGTGAATGCTAAATAGAATATTAGTTAAAAATATATATTTTGTGTCTTCAGAGCTCTGACAGTTCGAATTTTGAAAAGTTCTGAAATATGTTTACGGGTGTTTACGTATTAATCATCATAAAGCGAATAGTAACTCATAATCTCAACGAATTCGGTAGTCATTAGTCATTCATCTCGTTTCATCACTTTTCACCCCCTTAGCTCTCACAGTTAAAAAAAATCAATCATTTACATTTCAGGTATTTAAGTAAGCGTCATTATTAAGCAAAAATCATGTTGACATCTAAAAGTGTAGTGACATCGATATACATCGATCACTAATCGAAAACACGTTTTACACTATTTTACCTCTTGGGGTCGAAATTGGAAAATATCCTGAAGTAGTATTTTGGGTCTTTACATAAATATCAATCTCAAGCAAACAACACTTTGATATATCGACTGGTGTCGACTATACTGGGCTTTTCCTGATTAAGTCAAGAAGAACTCTTAAGTCTCCAGTCTTGAAGGCATACCTGTGCATCTTTGTCTGTTGTGCTACTAAAACTGTGCACGTTGAATTGACATCAGACTTGTCGACTAATGTTTTTCTGGTTGCGTATAAACGTTTTGTTGCTCGTAGAGGAAGATCAGTAGAAATTTATAGTGATTGTGGGACAAATTTTGTTGGGTCCGTAATCGGTTGATTGACCTGCAACAATTGCTGAATTCATCTTCCTAACAAGATGCCGTTGTTTCTTTCTTCGCACCTCTTGGAATAAAGTGGCATTTCAACCCTCCTGCTGCACCACATTTTGGAGGCTGGGGTGACGTCGTTCAAGTCACATCTTCTGACTCGTGTCATTGGAGAGAAAGTCTTGACTTTTGAAGAATTATATATTGTCGTGGTACAGGTGGAGGCTATTCTTAATTGCAGGCAACTGGGCCCTATAAGCTCAGGCCTAAATGACATCAGTGTACTCAGCCCAGGTTATTTCCTCACCTCTGAGCCACTGGTAGCTATGCCTGACAAAGATCTTCGTGACGTGAACCTGAACGTACTTCAACGATGGCAACTGGCTTCATCAGGATTTCTGGCGACGCTGGCACCGGAATCATCTTCAAATTCTGCAACAACAGACTAAATGGGAAGAACCCGGGTAAAGACTTCTACCCAACCAGCTCGTCCTGATCAAAGGAGATTGAGTTCCGTCCCTGCATTGGCGATTGTCTAGAGTTGTTGAGTTTCACAAGGGCAGTGATGGGGTTGCGCGAGATGCTACGATGCACACTGCCCAGGGAACCCTAAAGCGACAAGCTGTGAAGTTGTATCCACTACTCACTGAATGTTGAAATGGTATTGCAAGGTGGGCGGGAGGTTTGAACTTGTGTAAATATTGTGAATAGGCGTAGTGAACACCTTGCAGTGGATGCGGGGTTATTTTGGTTGCCAAGGTTGGCACCATTTGATTGTATTACTAGTTTTAAAGATGTCGTCGGTATGTTAACAATCGTGCAATTAAATGTTTGTTTTTGTGATTGTTGTTTTTTTTTCGCTTGATATTAACAATAGCAGTTCCCAGTTACCTTGCTTTACATGGGATTCAAACACAAAACCGCCTGCCAGTACTCCAAACAACTATGCCAAGATACATCATAAAAATTCTTAGGATACTAAATGTGTACACACAGACCTGTGTCGAAAGAGGTGTACGTATACATATTACAGCAAAAAGTAACATTCTTTAAATTATTTCTCCGTGGTCATACATGCTTTTCGCGATTTCGGGAACATTTTACATATTTCATCCCCTAAATTATTAAATTTTGAAAAATCACGAATTTAAATTTTTTGGTATTTATGTAAGCTTCATTCCTATTAAAAATCATAGCGATATCTCAATAGGTTTAAGAGACACAGAGGCTTAATTAAAAACACGTTGTATTTTTCTAATGCCCTTAGCAGATTAATTTAAAAATTTTTGAATAACTTTTTATGGATATGTAATAGTTTAATTCTGAAGCAAAAATCAATACGATACCTCAATGGGTTCAAGAGTTTTTGAGGGTTTATTTAAAACCCATTTTACGGCTTTTCAATCCCTTACTTGTCGAATTTCGAAAAATCAAAAAATGTGATACTATACATATTTGTAAGCTTTATTCTTATCATAAAGCTACCTTTAAATCTCAACGGGGTAAGGTGCTACAAAGAATTCATTGAAAACCAATTTCACCAATTTTCGCCATCTTATTTTTCGAATTCCGAAACATTCCTTCCAGGTGGATGCCTACGGCGTAAGGAGAAACCAACTTCAGAATTTCACATCTCTAGGTCCAGTGGTTTGGGCTGTGCGTTGATGAGGGTGTGAGTCGGGCATTTAATTTTGTATATATAGACTAGCTAGTTCCTGGAACTTCGTTTGCGGGGTTTACAATTTAATGCTATAATATTTTTGAAAGAAGCGAAATCTGAAAAATTAATGGAGAAAGTAATATTAAGGGTTATTAATGTCTATTTTAGAAACATTTTGAAAAGGAAACTTGTTGCACAACAATTTTTGGTATCCCGTTCTGCCGTTGTACCCTGTTTTGCCATCAACCTCCCGCAAAGTATAATTTGTTGAGGTAGAAATCTTCGTGGGTGCATGCAAAAATCACCAAAACTTTTTTTTTAATCAGGCATTTTCGGGTACCCAGTTGTGTACCTATACTTCATTTTGACCCCTTCCCACAAAAAATTTGGTTTTTTTTTCTGCTGGAAACCTTGCAGATGTAATCACAGCAACTTACAAAAGTTTTTTTTGACACAATATTTTTAGGATGTCCCGTTCTGCCTCTCTACTCAGTTTTGCACCCCTGCCTCCAAAAAATTGCCAGAAACCTTCGCGGGTGCGCGCACAACTCATAAAAGTTCACACAATTTTTTGGGTATTCTTTTTCTGTCCTTCTACTCCTTTTTGCCTTCACCCGTCAACATTTTTGAAGAAATTTCATTGCAACCGGAAGGCTGGTATAGAATCTCATAGAAGATGGAACGAACCATCATGTTATTATACAAGATGTATATGCATTGTTCGCGTGTATTACTCGTAACATCAAATATATACTTCGATTCAAGAACTTCTTTGTATGCCACATTAGTAGCTCGCCATCAAGTGTGAGTATAAACAATCTACAGATTGAGCTTACTCTGCAGCAGGATAAGTAGCTATAGCTTCCTTTTTCTATGGCCATAGCTACCGGTGAGAGAAACTGTCCTAAGTGTTCTCCGAGCCACTCTTAACAACTGTCTCGGGTATTACTTATTGTCATAGCAAAACATTTTTAAGTGGCTGTTATTTTGTATTAATCCATTTTAATGTTTCATAGGCCCCATTTCATTTATCCTACAGTTTTCTTCTATTACTAACGTTTGTCCACGAATACAGTTAATTTGAAATGTAATAGTATTGATACTCCAATAATACAAAATATGAAATGGAGTTATACTCGTGGTGTGGTGCCTAAATTCATCCCATTTGTGAGATTAGATTTGTGTGCTTTCAGTTTATCATTTTATGTATTTTTACTAACCCTTACGTCTCCTTGACAGCGAGGTTGTTAGAGACGATTACTCACACCTTTGCACAAGGACAAGAACTAAATCAGGATTCGGCCATGGCCTGTGACAAGAAACCATCCCAGTATTCGCCGGGAGCGATTTTGTGAAATCATGTTAAATTTATATTAGGATGGCCTGAGCAGGTATTCGAAACCAGTTCTTCCGATTTCGAATTACATTGTTACGAAAAGTAAAATATTGCAGATCTTAAGCCTACTGTCTTCGGTGAGTAACGATCTTTGTCGCTTTTGTGTATAATTATGATATCATTGTCATGCATGAATTAAAAATTAGTTTATTTTGATTTTATCTGTAAAACAGAAAATGACATGAAATATATTAAAATCAAGTTATACGTTAAGACAACTCATATTATGAGTCGAGATTTAGCATAGAAAGTTTCCTGAACAGCTACGAGTTAAAAAAAATAAAACTTAAAATATGTTTATTATTTTTATTATTTTACTTTCCATTGAAATCGAAATCATAGTCAACACGTGTTTCACAAAATAATTAATTTATTACATGTGATTTTGATGTATAGTTACAGCAAAATAAAATTAAAAGTAACGAGTTCTGGTACATTTAGCGTCAAGTACTTAGTTTGCGACATTAAATTAAAAATAAAAAAAAGTTTGCCTCGCAGTTTTCGAAATTGCAAACGCAAAGTTTGTTATATTGCTTAATTTTATTTTTGTACACGTGGTTTTAAAAACAGATATAACGAAATTATAACATTTTACTTAATTTGTTCATACATTTATCCAGTTTGTTGACATTTTAAAGAACCGTTCATTACGTTGTATAATGATCCACTTTCTTAAATGACAGTATTTTAATACAGAGTTGTATCAGAACGCATATATTTAACACAGGCAAGTGAAGAGATTTGATATTATTACTCAACTGAGAAGAATTGTTCAAGTAATAATCATTAGTAATGCGTTTCATTGAAGTTATTAAACAAACTGTTGCAATAGAAACGTTAATATCTTAACTTCACTATTTAAAAAAATATTAATAACGTTCTACTTAAATTACACTGTCTTGTTCCCCTAATTCTGATGTAAATGGATTATACATGTTCATGTTTCATTGTAGAATGAAAAACTGAATATTAGTCGTGCTTAGGAGGATGTTTGCTTAGATTTTACGTCCAGTTTTGTTTTGGCGCAATGAAAAATGTTACACGTACAAAAATTTAGAAAATATCTTCGCTGTGACTCTGATTAAAAGTTTAGGTTACGCATAGATAGTGTTAATAAACTTTGCGTAGCAACTGATAATACTGCCTTATTTTCCTCATTAATAGCTAGAGAAGTGTTGCTAAAATTGAAGAAAGTATGCAGCAGTTTTCATCAAAAATATTTATCATCCGCGTATAGATAAAAGTTTCGTATTATGTACTAAAAAACTATGTAAGTAATTTGCCATGCGTTGATTAAGTTAAGAATAACTTTAAAAATGTATAGCCAAGGAATTTTAAATATTTGGAACACGTAAATTGTGAAAAGAAAACACATTTATTTTAATGCACTATTTATTTGCGTCCGTTAAAAATAACTCAATCAGCTATCTAGTAAACACCACAGACATACAAAAACACAATACTACGTAATTAATATCAAGTTTCACAATACATATTCTGTTATCATTATTTTGCAAAGTACAATGTGCAAATATAAAAATTTAAAAATAAGTTGTTCTTAGCAAATGAAAGGAACCTTTTAATACATATTTCCTAAACCTTTTTATGAACTACGAAATTGTAAACAAATGTGTCTTGAACGACCGTGTACAAAGAAATGTACTCAAATAAATACATTCAGAAATAAAACTTTATATTTTAAAATCGGCTTTTGATGCAACCCTAGTGTATATTTGAGAAAACAAGTTGTTTATCAGTAAATGGGAAAACATCTCTCAGAAAGAACTGTGGTTGATTATTTACGATGAGCCTACTATGTATACAGCGCAGTCTACCAGAGAAGAGTTTTTTTTTTTTTTTTTTTCGAAGATTGCGAGTGTAGTTTTAATGTACCGTTGTTTAAGAGCACATGGGAGATAATTCATGTACCTAATGAAGAAACTTGAAGCAGTATTAATTTGTAAGTGTTCTGCACACGTATTTATAATAATGTTTCTAAACGCAGCCGCAATGGTATGTTAAAAATTTGTTTGTAAGAAAACAAACACTCTCATCAAGTATTTGCTTTCAAAGATAATTATAACCAACAGCTAAAACTATCCCCAGTTAACTTGGCTCCATAAATTTATAAATTTCGAATTACCTTTTCAACCTTATTTTCAGACAGCGGATATAAGGATATAACATACTTTATTGTCAGTATTTTATATGTTTGAACAATTTCACATAGATGTGAAATGCTTAGGTTCAGTTTCTTTTGATTTGTTGTTTTGAAACTTACCGCAGTTAGGTAGGAGGAGAATTTAAGGCAATGGTCTTTCATTTATTTCAAACAATTGCAAATAACTCGAATATTTTAAACCAAATGCTTTGAAAAAATATGAGACTGTGTACAGTCGTACAATACACAATTTTTGCCAGAGCGTTTTTTTAAATAGTATACCGTTTGCTTGTAAAAAATAGTTTGCTTCATTTTGGCCTATTTTGAGATCAATATTTGTAGTATTTCAAGGGAAAAAATCTAAAAATCCGTTTGGTCTATTGCAACAGAATAATTCAGATATGAACGATGTGTTAAAACTGCCAGATTGAATTTATGATATGTGTATAAATTTGCGCGACAAAAAAATATTTTCGAAACTACTGCAAAACTAAAGAGCGAGACTTTAACAATATAATTCTAGCATAAACAATTATCCACAATTCAGCTTCTCAGAAAAATAAATTTCCCCCTCCAAACCTCCCACATGCCAGCACAAACTTGTATAATTTCCGTGTGCTTTTGTGTGTGTGTGAAATAATTGCATTAACAAAATTAATACGACTTTATTAATGTTATTCACCGTATATCGTCAAAAATTTTTTTGCATCTCGCGATATAATAAACTTCGGCAGAGTCAACCCATCTGAGCATATAACATATTTCCAGGATTCTGATAGAAACAGGTTCTGTATAATCTGCGTCCAAGATACTTGCTCACATATCGGGTGACCAGCTAAGTCAAGGTAGTCGAGGTTGGGCATTTCAAACCATTGGTTAACCAGAGTGAGATTCCTCCAACTAAGGTGGGTGTCAAGTGAGACTTCGGTATCAGCTGGCAATCTGATATCAAACACTATAAGTTGACATAACTTAGCAAAGTGCATGTAGGTTAGCCCTCTGACACAGTTATTACTTAATTTTAAGAAGCCTAATACAGTCGAATTTTGAAACGTATTACTCTTGAAATCACAAAGACTTGTATTAGACATAAATACCATATCAAGGGAAGGCATATAGCTAAACAGGCTATCATCAATTACCGAAATCGAATTGTTTGACATATAAATGGTAGTTAGAATTTGGAAGTTCGTTGATGTGTTTAGCAACGCAATGAAATTATCATTAATTCGAAGTGCACGGAGAATATTTCGTTTAGAAATAAATTAAATTGAAATTCTTTTAGTCTGTTGAAACTAAGTGTTAGGTATATTAGAGAGTTAAGGTCTGCAAATGCACCTTCTTCAATGAATTCTAGTTGATTATTTTGTAGATTCAACATTTTTAAGAGTGTGAGATTTCTGAACATATATTTGCCTATAACAGTGAGAGAGTTGTGTGATATATCGAGTAATATTAACTGCGGCGTACTTATGAAAGCGCCGGTATCTATTTTGCTAATATTATTTAATGGAACTTCTAGTTTCTCTAGTAGTGTACAACCCACGAAGTAATTGCTCGTTATATGAGTTACGTAGTTTCTTTTCAAACCCAAATATTTTAAGTTGAATTGACTTCTTGAGTGTAAACTGTGTGATATCAAGGAAGAGTTTCCATTATTCTGACATTTGACTTTAACTGGACTCGGTTCTATATCGTGCTCATGAGACTCACTTTGCATGTAAGTTTCTATTCCCACTAAATTTCCATCGACAAACACATATGGTATGTCAAATAACTTAGAAAGAATAACCCATTCCTGTACTACAATTTTGTTGAAAGATATATCTAATATTACCAAGCTTCTCAGTAACACGAATTCTTCAATACAAATACTAGAAATGTTATTATGCGACAGATTTAAGACTCTCAGAAGGTGTAATTCTACAAACGAATCTTTAGGAATTGATTTGATTATGTTTCTAGATAAATTAATTTCTTTAATCTGAGTTAGATTTTTAATTGCTCCCGCGTCTATGTGTTTTATATTGTTTCCTTCCAGCAGAAGATTTGCCATAATTATAGAAGTTTGGAAAACATTTACAAAAGGATTTTGCAGTAAACATTCTTCTAATCGCATATTTCGCAGAACCCGAGAACTAAATAAATTTCCAACATTAGTAGAATTGATACAAAATCCAGAAATGTCACAAGTAACTAATGAGCGGAGGCCTTTAAAATGAATTTCAGATAAAGCAAACGATTGACAATTGGTACGTGCTGTTTCACGCACGGTAAGAACAATTAAGTTCGACAGATTTTGGAACGTTTTTTTGTGAAAGTGTGATAAATGGGTGAAGTCGATGGAAAGATGTAGAAGTTTCTTCATGTCAGACAGAATACTAGGATCATATGAACTTATTAAGTTTCTATGCAAATGAAGATACAAGAGATTGGTCAAGCCATCAAAAGCAGAAGAATTCAGGTAAGTCAAGTAATTATCATTTAACCACAAATTTACAAGATTTTTCAGAAATCTGAAACTTCTACTAGGTAAACTATATATCCTGTTGAATGATAGATCGAGATGACTTAAATTCCACAAACTGTAAAAATACTGTTTATCAATTTCTATAATATTATTGTGAGCTAAGATAATACACGTGGTTGAATTGTCAACTGTTGGCAGAATTGTAAGCATGGCATACGAGCAGTCTGTTAAAATTGTGCAAAAAACATCGTAATGAAAGTTATCTTGCACTGTTACTGTTTCAAATTTTAAACATACATGATCACCAGGAATATTGTCGGAACTATCAACTCCGTTAACTTCTAAAGACAGATCGCATTTGAAGTTGTTGGTAATATTTTTGGTAAATTGCTCATGAGAATATTTTATAATTTCATTTTCAAAACCAGAGTTATTAGCCGCATCATTAGCACATTGTATTTTAATTCGTAGGTTTGGGTTGAAAACTGAGGACAATATTTGTTGCAAGTGTAGCTCGCATGCCGCACATCCAACAATACTAAGGCGTTTCAGATGCACAAGATCCAGAATCTGATCAAATAAAGTAATGTTGCGCCAGTCGAGTTTCGTTTTATCAAGTTCCAAATGAGTTATATAATGTTCCTGCTTTACGAACTGTACAGGCAGATTGAAACTCGGATTCCCAGAAAATCAAATTCTAATAATTTCCAGGGTATGCGATGATTCTGGATTAAATATTATTTCGTTAATAATGTTGAATGAAAAATTTATTTTGTGGAAGACATCAACGCTTTCAAGAAGGTTCGGTACGAAGCAAGGAACGCCATGAAACAAACCTTCACACAGGTCATAGTTTAATTCAATAGATACGGTATTGTTTGTTGATGTCAAAGAAACTGGAATGCGACTCAGATAAACGTATTTTAAGTGATTGAAGGAAAAATCTGCAGTTACCATGGTCAATATACTCTGAAACAAAATCAACGAAAGGCCTGTTATTGAATTGTGACTAAAATCAACATATTTAAGACTTTTCATATGCGAAAATAATGGATCACTCAAATGTATGATATTATTATGCGAAGCTAACAAGTTAGTAAGATTCTTTAGATACATAAAAGTTAATTGTGATACGCACTTTAATTTATTGTTGCTTATATCAAGGTACTGTAAAGTACCCAGGTCTCTTATTACTCTACTGTGAAGTTTAATCAATTTGTTTGTATGCAAAAGAAGCACCTTCAAATTGTAAAGACCAATAAATGAATCCTCGTGAATGTCGTAGATATTATTTACAGCAAGGTGTAATAGCTCCAGATTAGTTAGATTCTGAAATGTTTTAGGTTCTATATAATGCATTTTATTGTCAAGCATGTCAATGATAAGAAGTTGTCTGTTATTCACGAAGACGTCGTGAGGTATATTATTTAGCTTGTTATGGCTCAAGTTAAGATATCTCAAATATATCATTCCAGCAAAGCATTGCGACGATATGTTCTCGACAAGGTTCATCGACAAGTCCAACACAGTCATGTTAGGGAAACGACTGCACAGCCTAAGCCGATCTTCGGGTTCGCAGTTGCTGGTCCAAAACTGATCTGTGAGAAAAGTAATGCTGTTGTTATCCAAGAATAGAGCTTTAGTGTGGGTTGATACAAACGTTGGCACATCTCGTAGACTATGATTAGAGAAGTCCTCATATGGAATCCGCGCAGCAATAACTTGCTTTCTCATGTCTGCAGTGTATGCCATGACACCCAGTGTAGTCGCAGAAGTTACGAGCAGCAAGGTGAAATTTTCTGAAACAAAGTGTTATAAATGATAAATATTATTAGTAATATACAAAAGCGTTTATAAAAGTAGCCTACATTAATGGACATTTACGATTTATAAGCTTAGGGTTACCTGATTGTAATTTCATTTACTAAGTCTGACTGCGGTTGTCACTAAATAAAAATAGTTTTCGGTATATATTTTTTGTTTTTATGTCAGAGATGCCTTATGTATCCACCCCCCCCCCCAATTACTCCCACTATGACCTGTGCAATGCGCCTGCAAGATGAAATTTACATGTTATGTGTGGATATATGCACATTTCGCATTATTTTCTGACAGACAATTAGACTTCAAGTGACTATAGGCTCGTTCGACGTCTCCTGCTGGCTGATATTGTCGTGACTAGCCGCGGACAATGCTTACACGGTAGAGAGGCCAATCTCTGTAAAGACGTAACACACGTAAGTGACAACACATAGAAGTTCGTGGCCAATTGAATTGCAGATTACGCTCTGCTCTGTATAGGAAAGTGAAGTTTAGTCTGTTACCAAATGATAATGCGAATTTTGCATGTTTCTAGTTTTGTGTGATTTATATGTTTTGTAAAAAAAAAAAATGAGAGAAAAAATTAAATTACGAATAATAAAGGACTTCGTCGAACGACTCCGACGTCAAACGCGGAGAAGCTAGTGGACTGCAATTACAGGTATGTAGGGACCCCTGTTTTTCGCGAAAATAATTTTGCCTCAATTTGTTTTAGTGCCTTGCTTACACACCAGCAATTCTGCTCTTCGTGATTATTGGCAGCTTGTATTTGTAAAGTGGTGTTTCTCATTTGACTGTGCCAATCAGAGTATGGCTACTACAACATCGCACATCTGTGATTTGTCGGTAGAACCCCAAGGCTCATGACTGTTAAAATATCCAGTCACTGGCCACGAAGCAGAACTGCAGAAGTGCACATAGGGCACCGAAACAAAGTGGGGCAAAAATCTTCTCGCGAAAAATAGGGGACTCTACAGATAGGTCTTATTGAGTCTCGCTTCATTAACAATCTACGAAGAGTAAATACAAATACATGGAGATCATTTTAACCGAGATTAGCGTTGTCGTATCGGTGAATAACTCTTGAGATTGTTCGTGGAGAATTTGTGTTAAGCTCTGCGTGTAAAGCAAGATCATGCCTCTGAAATTTACGATGGGCGACTCCGAGTAGAGCGTAGAATGTAACATTTTCTTACGTGTCATTCGTCTTTGATGCAGAAACAGACTTCCTTGATCTAAATAACATAAAACATTTTGTTCCCCTAATTGCAATGCGAAGGGCGTATTGTGGGACTGACAAATCCTTTCATAAGTTGTTTTATATTTGTTTTTTGTTCTTTTTTCTACTCTGTTATTCAGCACAAGTTTGGTCAGCAAAACGTGAGCAGTGGCATATGTCCACCATCCAAATAATTCTAATATACATTAATTCACAAGTATTTATTAGATAATAAATAAGTCTACTATTTACTATAGCACCAATTCAGTACCGTGTGATTAATAAGTAGATATTGTAAGTAATGATTTTCGTAACAATGTAACGTTCATGTAATATTTGAAAATCCTATAAAATAAAACACGCTGTAATACTTATGTTATTATGTCGCGGAAATATAAAACTGTCTGATAATAGAATCAAAAGCAAGGCTTTTTTAGACCTCACACTATCGCGAACCGCCTGCATATGCTTTCGCGATAAGAACACTCGCTGTGTAACAGTACTTACTGTCACTCTGTAAACGACCTTACAGCTTCGCTTTGTTGGCGGCTACCAGTGGCGGCTCGTGGGTTGTTGCCAGGTGGGGCTGCAGTTGCCAAGAGCTGTACAGGATTGTGCGCTGGTTGACTCTACAGTCACTGACACGCTGATGTGCAGGTGCCCCTTACTACTGAGTGGTCACAAAAGATCTATTATCCGGAAAATATTTCATGGTCATTGGTCTACGGCGCGTATATCAAGAGTGTATAGATCCGACTATCTGCAGCCCCACCAGGCAACAACCCACGAGCCGCCACTGGCAGCAACACATAAAAAGCAAAAAAATAAAAGTAATTCTATCAGTTTTTTTAAAGTTATTATATTAGACAACAAAAAATTCTAGTTGACCACGGCTTTTTAGAGTGCTTACTTCATACCGAACCGCCTATAATGTAGTGAATCATGTCATCAAATGTAAGGTGCGTAGACAACAGCGCCAATAGAATGTCTTTTTACCAAGTAGACCGTGTCTGCCGTCCGCGAGCACTCTTCAGATCAGCAGCAGTCCAGCTCTCCTCCGCGGCTCGGGGGTCGAATCCCGGCGGGGGCATGTTTGTCCTCATTATTGAATCGCTACATGGGGAGTGAGGTGAGTTGCTGTCTTCCGTGGCATCCCAACACTGGCATAATTGCAGCCTGAACCTCTCGCTATCCGGCAAGCCAGGCAATGTCATAACTGTACGAACACATGCACGTTCGTAAAGTATTAGATATTGATAGATTCACAACAATATTTAATATAGACATGCGCGGAAATTATTTATGTCATAACAAAATGTCGAAAATAGGTGATCGTAATTTGTTTTTATTTTTTCGAAGTGAATTAAATAATTTATGAGCACAAGATAAATGACTTCTCTATACAAATTAGTTTTTAATTGAGTCTTAAGTTTGCACATGCTGCATTCACAACCACCACTTACGAAGTAGAATGTTGATCAACTCTATTAAGTACGTACGCTACTCGAGGAAGCTAGCATGCACACTCGGTGTTTCTAGTTTTACACGTACGTACGCGCGTACGCTGCGTGGTGGTTTTGAATCCAGCTTAATGTTCGTCACACGCTAGCCGTGGTTAGACGTGCACAGACATCAGCAGGTAGCTACACTTCATACATGTGGGTGCAACGTGTGTACGACTAGTATTACCTACATGCTACACCAATAATATCCTTGTGTGCATTCTTAATGGAAACGGTATATTCTGGACGCTAGCACCAAGAGCATCTCTTTGTTTTTTTTTAATCAAGATGGTACGCTTGGTTCATGGACCACATCAAGTCACCATGTCTCAAGGCACAGAAAAAATTATATGCTTGTAAGAGGTTGGTCTCCATATGTTTTTGTATGTTGTTGGACGATGTCAACGCTTATTTTTCGAATGGTTTGAACCTCGAAAACAATGTTCAAAATATTTCTGTTTTATTTAATACTATTTTTGATATTTTACGAATATTGAAATTCAAAGGCGTATATATTCCTTATGATCTCAGCGAGGGCATGCGTTGCATTGCAAAATTGTAATTAATTCTCGGAATACTTCCGTTGTGTTTCCGATCTGTTTGTATATGAGGTATTCGTTTACATGTCCATTTAACAAATATTAATGAAATATTGATAAATTATACCGAGAGGGTGTGTCGCTAACAAACGAACATTTGGCAAATGTTAATTGCTGTATTCTGTTAACTGTACTGAAATAAATTTCTAAGAATTGCTGAGGCAGTTTCAAAGACGCTTGTAACGTTTTTGTTCAGCTTCGTAATTCATTCAGTAATAATGCAGAGGAAAAATTCGCTGAATTAAACCAAAAGTATAATTTGGCTGGTGTTTTACACTTAACGCTATGGCCAATAACATTTAGTTTTTTTTAAAATGCTCACTGAATTTATTTTGGGCTGATAAATTATATTCTTTGTTCATGTAAGGTGCCAAAAATATGTGACTGTACTCGCACATCTGAACAATCTTTGCTCAGTTACAGAGGCCGATAATGTAATAAAAAACGGTAGGATAACGTTATAGTCACAGCGCTGGTAACCATAACAACAACTTTCATTTATCTAAGTTGGCAGTAGTTTTTAAATAATTTTGCCACCATTTTACCATTGTTATTTATGAATCGGCACAATTGTAAAACTTAGAATTTCTTTGACTGTGATGTCCGAGTATTAGATACGTAAATCTTCTGACAACTTTCTATGAACAAGCGTGTTAAACCAATTCCCTCATCTAAGGTCATTAACTCTGTAAGATCTAAACTATCTCGCTAAACACTTGCATCGTTTAAAATATATATAAAAAAAAATTCCAGTCTCTTATACATGAGAATACTTGTACGAGAAAAGTTTTATTTAAGTACATTGAGTATAAAAGCAGCTATATAAAACGCCATTAGATAATCTTGAAATATACCTATTGACATCCTCCTTCTGTTAAGCGTGTTACATTTAGATGCACATAAAGCGTGAAATATTAACAAGTGCTTTCCGGTTGACACTGTAGTTGTGAGTGATCAAGCAACATGTTGCATGCTACATCTTATTTCACCGAGTTACACCAAGCAACGAATGCAGTATGTTATTTGTTACCAAACTTATCAAATTAGCTTAAGATTATTATAAAATATATATCGAAAACTATAGCTTTAAGAACAAACTAAAAGTATGAAAATTTTCCTAAAATTTGCGGTATATTTGTTATCCGCACGTGAAAACCTGAAAAATGTTAGAGTTGCATTTTCAAGCGTAAAAATGATGGTTAAACTATTTTTTATGGTAGGTTACTGTCGTCGAACAGGATACCACTTAAAATAGTGTACTGTCCAGAATCTAAGTTACAGTTTTCTTTCTAGCTTTCTTGCCTAATTTTGGGTTACTTTTCACCACATATTTTTGTCGAAAGTAATGTTTTGCAGGATTTCATATTTGCGAAAATTTCCGCCGCTCTGAGCTTTCATAACAAACACAGTATTTTATAGTGACGGGTATGGCGGAACTCCCACATAGAACGAAATAAATCATCTGGTGCAATGTTACCTATGGGAGTGCAAAGTAATCTAATTGTTCTATGTATGTATACATGCATTTTTCCTGTTTTCGCAGAATCGTCTGCCGAAGTTTACAGGAAGCTTTACTTTACGATAGTTTACGACTATTCCACGCATCATAAGTGCACTTATCCGACATTTCTGTTCAAACAATTCTATGTAGTCTATCGTGATACATTATAAGGCTGCGAAAATCGTTTCACCATTACTCCTTCATGCAGTTAACTAATGTGTGTTTTCACGAACGGGACATACTGCATTTTTGTTTTGTAGCCAACTTCATAAAAGTGCACTCACTTGTCGGTGAAACAGACTTCAACAATGTGACTACACATTATGCATGACTGTTTTTCTTGGAAAACTTACTGATAAGTAAACTGTACTTCATGTCGAAGGAGTGGTTGTATAAACTCCAGCAGATCAACTACAAAGGAAGAAGGCACGTGCGTGTCAGCAGATGTGCCACTCAGTGTGTATGGCACGAAGGTTACAGTCGAGTCAAGAGACACCGCAGAGAAACAGCACTTCTGAGTGTAGACCTGCAAGCACAATATAAGTGAAGAAAAGTGTCATATATAAGATAGAGCATAATCTTATAAGTACCTGTCTGGACACAAGGCCACTTTACAACTGTTCACGTAAAAGTGAGAAAATTCGAAAATAATTTATCCACGGATATTAGTATTAGGCCCCTAACTAAACAAATTAAATTGAATGTGGCTTCATTATATTACTTTTCTGTTCAATTCAAACTATGCCCTCTATTTATTACTTAAATTTCTATGTTTACATTGAAAAGGGGTGGAACAATTATAAATCGGTTAAATGACCACAAATTTCTTCAAAATGTTGACTTTACTGTAACAGCGTACACCTGTGTTGTTGAGTTTCGTTTAGTAGGAAATGTTAACATCTTGTAATATTTTCACTACATTTAACTTGGTCTTATGAATGAAGCCTGTACAATCATAGGTTGTAAATATACGAAAATCCTAACAAATATCAATCACAAAATCTGATATAAAAATCAGTTAATCCAAACAATCGACTTAATATCAAGTTGCTGTAACGCAATTCGACTCGAGAAGAAATAAGCAAACGCTAGAACCATTCAGACAATCTCAAACACAGAACATGTGCCGATTTCCCGACATAGGATCCAAAAAACCGAGCCATCTCCGGCGGTGATTACTGGAGAATTTGATAGGTTACAAACTAGGTACATAGAATTTCCTACTCTTTGTTCAACCTTCCACACTCTTACAGCATAGTCCAAAATATGTATACCTGGACATTTTTATGATATTTCATCACACGGTGTGGTAGAGAGAGAGGAAACAACCAACTAAATGCTTCATAAATACGTCTACACAGTGTAAAAGGTTTGGTTGAGTCACCCGTATACATGTTCGTTTATGGCGAAACAAGCATGTAAGTAAACGTTGAATCAACCAAATATATGGTTGTCTGGATATTTTTGTTATCTCAACAGGATTTAGTCCCGTTAAACATTAATTTTTATAGACCAATAAAACCAATTTGTTACGCTTTTCACAGATTAAGCCAACAAAAATTTTGTTGGATAAAATAGGTTTTGGTTTCGCCATATACAAACTTACATATGGTTAACTGTAACAAAACTTTTTCTCTGTGTACTGCAGACCGGCAAAATATATATAATTCAAATATTGGCTGTGTTTAAGAATAACTTATTTTTTGCCGTGCGATCTGATTTCATCACAGTGGTGGTGCCACCGAATGCTATACATCGGTCTAAATAAGTAAATTTACAGGGTTAAATTATTACGTCAGTGTCCAGAAATGTTCTTCTGTGGTTAACGTTTCGACAGACCAGACACAATGTAAGCGCTCAGCAGAATCATTAATGTTAATAAGAGTTATTACTTAATTTTTATTGGAGCGACTTCACTGGAAGAATTCGCAATTTAAGATATTTTTGCCTTTACTGAAAGAAGAATTTAGAACTCTGATTTTTGGTCTGTGATGGAGTTTTTTTATTGATGCAGCAATACAATACATTTTCATAAATTTATTCATTTCTTAAAATGTCTGTATTGAAAACATTTCAACGTACCAAGTCAGATACATAAAATTTTAGGATACTTAATCAGTAGGGCTAGGAATATTTCGCGAGTTCAACGATCAACATGCTAGAATCCATTATCCTGTATATACCGAAGCCCTACTATTTGTCTATTACCTGCTACTCATTCACACAGCAGACAATGAACGAATAGATGTGACTTGAGTATGCATAGGATATTGGATTATAGCTTGCAGGTCACTGAACTCGCGAATTTTTCCTAGCCCTATTAATCAGTCCCGACAAGTACATATCCTAAAAGCTCAAAATATCGATTCGTAAAATTGGACATACGTCTAAATCGTAAAAATTCAAATGTTTCCTTACACTCAGACGAAACAGGTTTTGACAATTACCTTACATTCTTTCATTTTCAGATGTTTTTAATGTAATATGTGAATTATGGTTTGTGGCAAGATTCTAACGCTCTAAGAAACGTCCGAATAAAATTGCGTAACATATTTCTGTGGTAGTGTTTTTTATATTAGCGTCTTATGATATTTTACACCATATATATATATATATATATATATATATATATATATATATACACACACACACACAAATACTCCTTTTTGTTGTAGGAGCGAATAAAAATGCTTACGTTATTCTTTAAAGTAAACCGCCTGGTATGTTCAGTCATACGGGACGAAGCTGTTCGACAGAAGCTATTCCCGGTTATCTTCCGCTTATCCCTCTACTGCATTCTGGAGCTACTCCATTCTCACCTCATGTCCCGCCTCACCAGAGCTCAAGACAAGCCCAGAGAGCACTCTCTCGCATCTCTTGACGTCACAGAGTGTACACTCTGCTGGCAAAAGAGAGAGTGTGCCAGAGTGAGTGACAGTGTTCCCTCGCTGCACCCTCTCGCCCACTCTGCGGGAAGACATATTTGTTTTAATTCAAAATCGAGAGAAACACGACGTCTCTGTGCACGTTGTAATTTTAAGTGTCAAGAGGATGGCTAGTTTTTCATGACAGTAAAAATTATTTTACGAGTAAATGGAAATAAGCATCTCCGAGAGTGGCTGTCTTAATTTGACTGGATAGTAAACCAGAGTGGGCGAAAGTGAGAATGTTGAGTGAGAGTGTACACATACTATTTGAGACCCGGTCTAAGAGATATTCAAAATTTCTTGACTTCTACACTATTGTATTAACACAGTACACTTATATATATAATACTAGCAGTCCCCCGCGGCTTTGCTCGCGAGTATTATTCGTAACTGATAATATTTATTTTAATTGAAGAACACCTCTTTGTACACAAGATTGGTACTTTAGTCATCAAGTGTTATATCCTAGCAGCTAGTTGAACTAATTCTGCAGCAGGATAAGTAGTTATAGCTGTCCACGCGAAAAGCAGTCTTTTAAGTTTGTCCCTGCCACTAACGGCGACATCGCCTGGACCTTATTTATAGCCCTGTCAACTTGATGTTGTGGGGTAGTAATATACACCTAAGATAAAAGGTTAATCGAATGAATAACATTTTATTTACCCTGTGTACATCAGTTGGATGGAGTTGCGCAGAAGGGAACCAATCCACAAATTACTGGAGCAGATATATTCAAGTTCAAAGTCTACAGTGTCCATATAAACCTTGCAGAAACCACTTTTTCTGGTCACTTCTTTTTATTCAAATATTTTGATTTAATACTTGTTATTTTCCTAGGATATAATTCTTACATTCTTCTTATACTTGGAACGACTATCTCAACATACAATACTTTGTGGATTGGTTCCGTTCTGCATAACTCCATCCAATTGGTGACGGTGTCCTCAATTACGTATTTTAAAAATATTAACTTTAACTTTTTTTGTCATTACATAGTTTCAGTGGGAAAAGTTTCATAGTTTTATGTATTGTATTTTATTCTGATGTAGTTTACTTCAGTATAATAATTTCTGTAACATGTTTTGAATTGTTTTTTTTTTTGTAAAAATGTATATACTCCTTGTTTAGCCTTACCAGTCTTTCCACACTTCTCCCCCCCCCCTGCAATGTTCCCCACCCCAACTCCTCTATCATCACGATGGCCTAAACAATTCACCATCCTGCCTCTCTTTTCTTCCACCTACTCGTCACCCACCTAGCCGCTCTACACTGCATCTTCTCCAGCTCCTTAACCTCAGTAACAAGATAGGGGTCCCAGACCGCAGCTGCATACTCCAACATTGGCCTGATCAATATGTAGGTTAAGACATGTCATTGACCTGCAATTACAGGAAATATTTCTTTAAACAATTTCTCTGCCTGCTGGGAATACTACTGCATTGTCTATCTTTGGAGCAGGACAAAAAATACAAACGCTGCAATGTGTTTACTAAAAATGTGTAGGCCTAATAAGCCCGAACATAACACACAAGTACTGTAGTCGTAAGATTAAAAATTGGGGAGGCAGTGGAATTATTTGAAATGAAGCAACAAAAAAATATGGAAGTTGGCCTATATGTTATTAACACGTTGCAATATCAAGTGAAAACAAGTAATATACCTAACATAGGATTACAGGCTACAGCCATGTTTTTGACACTATTCTCACAAATCAGCAGAGTATTTTCTTAACTATACGAATACGTTATTGCTAGTTTGCAAAAGACGGAATTGTAAACGTCTATCTGCATTACGAAAAATTAATGAAGCTTTCCTTTTCATTTGTTGTTACACCATCTGTCTTCTTATTTTCTATAATATGTTTGTGTTTTATGACAATTTCTGTTAGAAGATAAGCATCTTCGTGACTAAAGTTTGCAGCTCGGGGTCGTTTCTGAGACATTATCCACCACAGCTTCCCAATATTTTTTAAAACAAGAAGACTAGACCGATTTGCATCCACTCGTTGTTAATGCGTTTGTAGTCTGCACACAGCAGACAGGAGACAAATAATACCTGTCACTAACATAACTTTTCAAAAATACACCAAATATCTAGTAATTTTGCTGCCAACATACGCTTTATAGAACTACGACTTTTCTCATCTCTTATACCGAGAGTGTTAACTTGGAGTTAAAAATCTGCGCTGATAAATGTAGTGGTACAACACCCCCAATATATTAACGATGGTATAGCTTAACAACCAGATAGCTATCTATAGTTTATCCTCCATGTTCGCTCAAACTGGCCCTTAATGAAACAGTTCTACGTTGTTGTCCGTTAATAAAAACAAGTCGTAGAGTCTTGTATGTGTTAAAATTATGTGACGGATTAAATTTGTCAAACAACTGTTGCTACCTCCAATATAATCAACCTTAGTAATAATCAGAGACGTATCTAGGGCATGTCAGATATGACTTATGCCATAGGCACTATCTCAGAAAGGGCGCCGTTAGCACTTATGATATTTTTTTTACAAAACTTTATACCGTGGTTCACAGAGTTCGTTGACGTCTCGTCCTTATTGTTTCTGTGTTGTTAGGCCTTGAAGACACACATGCGTTATAGTTGGACGACAGGCTCAGGCTTAAATTTTGATTGGCGTATAGAACGTTGATACTGTTATGTACAGCAGTAGCGAAATATCATTCCTTAAGAGTGCATGGTACATAAATAAACGCTGAAAACATTGTGACAGGCCCATATGGTCGCCACCACGATTTATTATATTTAATAGTTATCAGTGTCAACCATCATATATCAATGTGCGATAATAACTATGCCTTGCGACCATTAATAAATCATAAATGTTACCAAGTAAATGAACAGTTTTATGTAATTGAATGTAAATAGCGACGAGAAATTAAGAAATGATGTAATAAATATGGTTCTGGCCGGAATTGTTGTCCTCGAGAGGCGGGCCATCGATGGGAAGCTGACTCCCGATTAGCCCAAAACGAATCGGAGTTTGCAGGCCAAGTGACGGGGGTTTTCGGCGCAAATCGGAGAGAAGCAAGCCGGCGTAGGTCCGGGACGGACGTTGTGAAGCCGAGAGGGTCGTCGGCGAGTCGCGGCGACGGTAGGGCAGAGTGCCACTGTCAGGCGTCGAAGTTAGGCGTCGAGACGCGGAGTATTGTGGGCCGAGGCGCCATCATCTCGTTGTTTTGGGCGTCGGGACGCCGTTAACATTTCGCCAAGTCACAAAGTACGTCGGACCGAGACACCTCTGATTAGTAATTGCAGAGAGATAGTAAGACGAGGCATTTGATATTCTAATTAGTTATCGGGGTCTCCGTGCACGTGACTGTAATCCTTAAGAGCCGTACCGACAATTCTACGACAGTATCGGTCCGCCCCGCAGAAATTGTAAACAAAAAGAAATTTAATAAAAACACACCGAACGTCGTAATATCAATTGATTTCTACGCTTTTTTCGAAGCCAATACGGATAAAATACTCAATGACAATCGTTGGTAACGGTATTTGCCAACTTCATGAGTCAGTATTTATCCAGAATTACTAAATCGTTATGCGTGTTCTCTTGCGCTGCAGTTAAATGTACGAGGTTTGGCGTCAGAGATTGTGCCTCAGAAGTCCGTAACACTGAAAACTATTTTGTTTAAAATGGTGGCTAAAACTATTGTCTAGGATTGCTATTGTTTAATTTTCGCAAATTGGCTTCAAGAAACCTACAGTTATAGATTAATGCTTTTAGCGTTGAATTATGTGCCACGCCCTCTTAAGGCAGCTATGTTGTACAGAAACAGTTGCATACCTCTTGCCACGCATATTTGTACTAGTGGTGCAGAGCCGGATCTATCATGGGCCCGGGCATAGGGCGCAACTTTCACAAGGGCGCACTTTTCCCGAGGAGAACTTTCCATCAGTATTTTTAAAACTACCGATGTGGCGACGAGTAAAAAATGTTTCGTTGGCTTTGATGTTGACATTGTTTACTTATGCTGTCTCTCTTAGTTTTATCTGTTCTGTGGCCAATACAGCTAATTATTTTCAAATAACTGTGATACAATTAAGTTGACTTATTGTGTTATTGCTATTATTATATATTGCAAGAGGACAGAGCAGAGCACCTTAAAATCGATGTGGTGCTGAAAACAGGGAAAGGACGCCAGTTGTTAAGGAATGATGGAAAACAGAGGCTGCAGAGCGCTTAGACTGACGGACCTAGGGCGCCTAGAAAGTTAAATCCGACCCTGGGTGGTAGTCATTGACACGAATAGTTCAACTTTCAACTGTAAGAGGAAGGAGATGTATCTAGCCTTCCCTTCGTCGCTCACCGCTCCACTGTTTCGCTCACATAATGAAGACACTGCTGTTCAGTGTGTACATTCTGTTAGGCCAACCTCTGAATAAAGTCACTAGCTGTTGTTGCGTATAATTTAACACTAACAATAGTTGTCAAACTATCTGCATGGTTGGCAGCGGATTGTCGAATGTAGTTCTGTTTATTTTCCTGTTTTAATACAACAAAACTGAAATCTGCATATTTGCGTTTTATATAATTAATGAACTATTTTTTATCAATATTTGTAGGTTCATACCGGCTGTACAATTTATCTTACACACGCAAAACATTAATTGACGTGTCCATAAGAAGTTAGAGACACTTCGCGTCGTCAGCTGTTACCCGAGGATCGATACGAATTTGGCTGAAGATAGACATTGAGCACGGATTTGTTTAGTTCTCACTTTATCCCGAACCGCCTATATCGAATCCGAGCTGTTGCTGTTATGGCTTGTGACTTTCGTTTTGATCTATTATTGTCAAATACGTCTGTCTTCGTGCTCTTAGAGCTTGTTTTACAATTATACAGCTGTGACGCATATTTGTTTTTTTTTTTTTTACCGTTTTGGTTTAGAAGAAAACAAAGTGAAGGGGAATCATTTATACTTAATTTTTTATAGTAAAGGACACACATACTTGTGTGGCTGTGGATAGCGAATGCAATAACATATAACAATATTTTTATGGTTTTTTATAAACATAATTTGAAGGCGTCGCATTATTGTTCATAAAATAATGATTATTCCATTTCTTTTTGTAAAAGATTGCAAACTAGTAAGTTTTAATGTTCTGTGAATTAATTTAGCTGTTATGCATTAATGTTTATAAAATATTAATGATTTCATTTTTTTTGTAAAAGATTGCAAACTAGTAAGTTTTAGTGTTCTGTGAATTAATTTGCTGTTATACATAACTGTTTATAAAATATTAATTGTTTCCTTTATTTTTGTAAAAGATTGCAAACTAGTAAGTTTTAATGTTCTGTGAATAAATTTATTGTTATGCATTACTGTTCATAAAATATTAAACATTCCATTTCTTTTTGTAAAAGATTGCAAACTATTAAGTTTTAATGTTCTGTGAATTCATTTTGCTGTTTTGTTTACGAAATCAGCGTTCAGTTTCTTACATACATGCAATAGTATACGAAGGAAGGGGGGAGGGGGAGCTCTGAGGGGACTGAAACCCTTCTCCCAAATCATTACAGATTTTTCTTGAAGGTTAAGAAGTTGCACGTGAAAAGTTTTCACGAAAGTAATCACAAAATGTTTTGAATTCGGGCCATGATTCCTGAGTTGCCGAGATAGTAGCACAATTGTGCTAGTTACCGTCATTCTTGCCATCACCACTGATAGGTCGCGCGCCACGTCAGGTATTATTATTATCATCTGCTGTTTTCGTTATTACGACGTAATTAGTCAAGCGCAGAGTTTTAGTTGTTAATACATCTGTCACTTGTGTTTATGTCTTATGCATTCCGGTATGCTTAGGTTTAACGAAACAGGCCTAATCTCATTTTTATTATGACCCGCGTTTATATGAATAAACGTATTGTTTATTATAGTAAAGAAAAGAGACTGTGTTTTAGTTCTACTCATAGGCGACAATGTAGCTAGATACGCCACTGTTAATAATATAGTTAAAATCTCGCTACGTACCTGCACATTCCACGTACAAAAGAACATCCAGCGCCGAAGAAGTGTGGACTACTTTCTGATCCAGATTTCCGTGTTGGTAGCGAGCATATCTGGATTATCCCAGACATTCTTCTAAGCGAAGTATTTTCGTCACCCACGATGAGATAATTGCGGTTTCCTGATTCAGTATGTCATCAGGATATCCTACACCGCCTCGCAGGAAAAAATTGCCAGCAAGAGTACGTTGTCACACCTTACAGCACCGCTTTACATTTTGTTTTCAATTTTTTTTTTACTTTTGATTTGTAATAGCTTTAACACAATTCCTCTTGTGATTTTCCTATTTTTTCTATATTTTTATGCGTACATCGACTGCGAGCAGTTCGGTTGGTGGTTCCTTTATTGTTTGTATTGGCAAACACTCGCTTTCTTTGGTACGGCATAGCGCTACAGTGGCCCATACCCACAATTTTTCACTAAATGAATAGTGCAATTTTAATTTAAAAAAGTTGAATTACGTAATAAATCATTATACCGAACCTTTTAAGAAGTCATACGCCATCGCGAGTGAATGTTGCCGAGTTGCAGTAGAATCCCACACTCTAAAAAAATATTTTGTAAATTTACGAAACGTGCGTATAGGAACGCTAAGAAAGAAGGTATGGTAGAATAGTTTCCCAGACATCCATGGTAACACTCCTAAACCTAATTATAAAACAGTCAAATGCATACTAAAGTTACCAGACTTGTATTGTAACAACTGTAAAAGTTTGCATATTTTAAGAGGGAAGTATGGTAACTGTCCGATACTGCGTCTGGGATAATAACTTCCTAAACATTTTAGGAAGCTTTTTTTAACAGTGATAAAATTTTGTATGAAAATTTGTGACAAAAATGGCGAGTACAACGATGAGAAAACAAAAGACAGATAATACGAATGGATGTGAACACATACGACATAATAAAGGAAATAAACATGTGAAGGAAATAAGCTTTCTTCAACAACAGACACAACTTTGCAACACTCGCTCGCAATGTCGTTATGTCCACAAAAACTCTTTTAGTCTGTATTACAAATTCACTGTATGTACCGTCAAAGAACACATAATGGGACCTGTTATCTGGGTTATTTTCAGTAAATGGACTAATAGTTTTACTTTGAACTAATAACTGTAGTGTTCAGAGGCCTCACACGTTGGTGGGAAAGTTCTGCGAAATGTAATACTTTTATTTTTATAATCTAGATTTCGAACAATATTCGTCGGTAAGTTTGTTTGCGCCTACATTTGTGTGGTAATTATAGTCTTACATAACCTCCATTTTCGAACATCTGAGCCAAAATGTGGCAGGTAACCCCTTCTCATCCTCCTCATCGAAACATGATTAGCTGGTAAAATAACCTAGCTGGATGAATACTACTGGCGTTACATGCCAGTATCTCTAGTCACTGTTTAAAAATGAAACAATTAACAAATTGGCAGATATACGTATTGTATGTCTGACTGTATGGCAACTCGTGAACAGAAGATTCATTTTTCTTGGGGTTTAGAAAACGTCTTGGTAGATTAGCTATATTTGAAAACTCCATACTTATGTTTTAAGTTATTAAATTATTCAAAAATTATCATTCTTATTTAACAATGATGCTTATGCAGGCTAATATAGTTTTTCAATGTGTAATTTGAAACTCACAAAAACAGCTCGTTAAAATCTTGTAGTGATTAAAATAACAAATATTAAATTTTAATCGGTTTTCTATTTATTAAAACTTCTTACAACTGTTTATTATAAACGACCAATTTACTTCAAACAATATAAAACATTTGGTAGATAAATTAGAAAATTAAGTCTGTTTGTTGGCATCTAGAACCTCATAAACTATTACGCTATTTTTTAATAACAAACTGACTGCGTGATTGGTGGAGCCTTTCGAGACTGTATTTGTAAAGAGCTCTTCTCATATTATTTTATATGCTGTGAAGTGCTCGTAAAATATCTATCAGCTACTGTAGTACACTTTGCCAAAATAATTATATTTGGCTCAGTGTCGCGAAGGGTATAGATAGTTTTCCAAATCATCTTCAAATATTTCGTCATATATAGAGTGCTTCGCTGTAGAATGCCAGTACCTTGAGCCGATTCCCGTTCATTTTTATGCAAAATTTGAGATTAAATTTATTGTGTTTGTCATATTAGCATTTTTGTTTTCAATTAATCTTTAGAACGATATAAAGTGAAACACTTGTGTTTAAGCATAACATATTTGAAAGTAGTTCAGAGCTTACAAACGCTGCAAGGGCGAGTTACGCTACGTACATTAAATACATTTTCCGCATATTTTGCCCCAATACACATCTCCACATCACAAAAAAAAAAAATGAATCCTTCAAGAATACATGTTCGAAAGTTGAACCAAACGCTAGTGCCACAGTAACTTTTTATGTGGTTTAAGAATACACAACACCTACAAAGAAGAAGAAAATCAAACTTTTGAACTTGAACATCGCTATCTCAGTGAAGAGGCACCAGTTTAAATTGTCCTAGTTGCCTTCTGGCGCCCACGTCTTGTTGTAGGTAAGGGTGGGTTCTAGTGAGGAAACTGAGACAAGTACTCTATCACCGCAGTCCGTCCTTTCCGCTCGCAGTCCTGCAGAGCAGTGACACCTCGTTTATTGGTAGCAGCTGTGTTAGCGCCCGCCTCCACCAGGATCTTCACCAAGTCTAGATGGCCGTTCCACGCCGCCCAGTGAAGGCTTGTGTCGCCGTCGCAGTTTCCCTGGTCCAGGTTTGCCCCACGTCGGGCCAGAAGCTTCACCACCTCCGGGCGGTACTCCTGAGTCGCATACAAGATGGCCGTCCTGCAGTATATACCCGTCACAAACTCCATGTAGGAGCCGTGGTCCAGAAGCGATTCCACCATGTCTGCTCGGCCGCTGTAGGCTGCCCCTTGGAGAATGGTACCTTTACCCTCATCCATGACGTCGACTCCTTGTCCACCGACGACTATCACTGTGGCCAGTTCCGCGTAGCCGTTGATGCCGATAAACCACATCGGCCATTTCTCGTCGTTGCCGATGTACTGGAGCTGCTTGTATGCGGCGCTCTCATGGTTCACTATCGCCTCCAGCTCTCTCTTCAGGGCCGACCAGTTCTTGGTCTCGTTGAACTCCTCCAGCTGCAACCACCAACATACACTCGCTTTACTTCGTAATTAATGCTTTGTACATAGCTTATTGACATGAAATAACACTTCTTTAACTAGCCAAAGAACGAATCGCTTGAATAGTATAACTGAAGAGCCAGGAAAATTATTACAATTATCTATTTATAGAAGCATTACACTTTGCAATTGGTCGTAGTTATGCATAAAGGAACCAACCCAAAGTTTACTGGAATTGACATATTAAACATCAAAGTCAACTCTGTCTATCTAAACCTTGTACAGGATGTACCAAAAGTCCCATTACCGCCCCCGTAAATATCGACAGACTTGCAATATGGTATTGTAACGAGACTGCTATGGTATATATGATATTTCTGTTGTTTCAGGTGATATAATTACTCGACAACGATGGGCGATGAGTCTAATTACACCCTAGATCAGCGAATCGTCATGAGTACATGGACTAATGGCAGACAGCACCCTGGGAAGACAATGAGAGATATCCGAAACGATTTCAGGATTCGGTTCAATAGGGCTGCACCACCGAAACCAATGGTCCTGAGATGGAAAAAGAAACTATTCCAAACTGGTTCCATTAAAGACACGGCCCGTTCTGGAAGACCAACAACAAGACATGTAACATGTGTTGAGATTGCCGTGTTGGTTGAACGATCACCGAAAGAGTCGCTACGAAAGCAGTCCAAGAACTCAATATTCCACTAACGACATTGAGACGACATATATTTATCATTAAAAGCAGTCAGACCCTCTTCCGTTTACGAGTAAAGTGATAATAATTTGGAGGCGCGAATTGATGCATGTGCATGACTGCTGGAGGTTTTCGATACACTTCCTAAGCGCGGAACAGTGGTGTTTTCAGACGAATGTGCCATCTATCAAAATGCTAAATAAATGAACATTTATTTCTGGAGTAAGGAGAATCCACATTGCTTTGAAACCATTACAAGAGGTGGATTAATTTCAAATTATTGGAAATGAATCCACCTCTTGTAATGGTTTGGACTGGACCATCTACTAGGCATCTAGTTGGTCCATACTTTTCCGAATATCCTCCGACTCGTGCTACAGTTGCAGTCAATCAAGTGACATATCTCTCCATGTTACAGGACTGGTTTATATCAGAATTGGAGTGTTTAGGACATCTTCGTGACATATGGTTCTAACAGTATGGAGCACCAGCACATTTCGCAATATATGAAAGAGAATACCTGAATAATGTGTTCCCTGGCAAATAGATTGGAAGAGGATCACCAATGTTGCCAGCACCTCTGAAATTGCCACCTCTCAGTCCGTATCTAACATCCTGCGATAGTGCAATATGGGGCCTATTAAACAATGAGTTGCCAAAATGCGGTACGAGTCAACTAAGGATCTGAAACAAGCTGTTCGACATGCATTTGTTACCACTACACCTGCCATGTTACGGGGGATTTCACATCGTTCTTGGCGACGAATAATAATGTATCATGAGCACGGTGTTGTGAACACAGATACACTGGAGTAAATGGTGGCATCCGACCTTATATATAATATATATCTTGGTAAAATAACATATGGAAGGAAGTCTGTCACCCATTCCGAGGGGGGTAACGGGACTTTGATACAGTCTGTATAAACGGTTTTTTTTTGGGCTCTTATTCTTCTTAAGATATTAGGATTTAATGCTTGTTCTATTTATAGGATATATTGGACTTTCTCCTTCTATGTGATATAATTGGATCAAAATTGATTACCCGTGTGTTGGTTCCTGTTTGAATAACTACGTTCTTATGTGTGAATTTTTATACTTAATGCACCCACATCGCTTCTGCCCGAAGTATGCAGCAGAGGTTAACCAGTACCATTTTTTAATGAAACTTTGTGCCAGAGGACAGTGTCTTTAATATATAAAAGAGATTAAGATACTGCATACAGTCATTAACTGCTAGCATCTCTATCAGTTTTGTAAGTTATAAGAAAATAAATGGCAAATATGGTCATTTAGTGTGTTTAATGAGGCATACCACACAAAAGTTTTAATTTTTTCTACATGAAAGTGTAAAGATTGTGTAAAAAATCTTTCTTTCTTTGGTTTGCAATTCGCACTAGGTCACAACTGAAAATCTTGAAGAAAATGTATTATTACATCATATGTATTGCACGAATAAGCTGGCCGACTAAGTGGCACTCCCACGGCCACGCGACCTTCTCAGACTAAGCATGTTACATGTTGGCGCGCGGACTGCCTCGCTGCAGGGAGGGGTCGGTTATCGGCTAGTCCGCTTCCTATCTTCTCCCCGACCTCTTTACTTGCTATCATGTGTCGTGACCAAAGAGGACCTCCTTAGTCGTGACCTTACTCCCTTTGATAAGACTCCGAAGATGATAGCCTACTGATGAAGGATCAGTTGTACGTGCTTTCTCATAGCAAGGTTATTATTCAGTTTATGTGGGCTCCACAGGACATGTCGGGTTCGCAGGTAACGAGAGGGTTGGTGGACATGCTATGTTAGCAATTTTAGAGGGACACGTCGGGGTTATGCTCGCAACCTCATTTCTATATAAAGATTTACTTGCCTACTGGCGAAAGCAGTTACACAGAATGGCACAGCAATTCCAAAAAGCATGGCAATGTATATTCGTATTTATAAACACACTGATCATCGGTTTATGCGCTCTCACGATTTTACATCGCGGTCGATATACAGTACCATGATTAGGTTACTGACAGAACATAGCACTTGCCCTACACATTTGTGCTAATTGCGGACCATACAGAGCCCTTCATGTGTACGTGGACACACTACGGAGTATTTTAACCATTTTTTATTCGATTGTGAGCTGGGTGGACATAGGCCGGCCCGGCAATCTTCAGCGATATCCTGCGGCATGGCGTCCATCTGCCTACGATGTACCTTTTACTATTGAATGGGACCTCTTGTCTCCTGTTCACATTGGCATGCTTTCTTGTTTCGAAGGATATTTGAATTTAAATGACGCATTTTTGACTGCGGTACATATTTTCTGGGTGCCATTGTTTACCATTCTCCGTTACATACTAGACACCAAGGTCCTCTATCCTCTTCTGGACGGCCTTAGCACAGAAGACGTTGTTAATTCCTATGACGGTGTGCTTATTACTGATATGTCCCCCCCCCATTTTGTTTCCTAAACTAGCTGAATTCTTGACCAGAGGGCTATACAGCGGTCGGCCAATTAATGTATAAAACAACTATAATATTCTTCGCTCGGAAAGTCTGGGCGCGGACTTTAGAATACTGTATCGTAGCTGATTTAACCATAAAAGGAAGGAGGCGTTGTAACATTATAAATAAGTAAGCAGAAAATCGATGTGTGCTCAACAGCCCACGCATGCATCGCGACCGTTCGTCAACACACACCAGCGATACGGGCAGTATTCATGACAATGGCCCGCGGCATTCGGAAGGCACCCTGCATGTGCCCGGTACTGACGGGACCGACTGAGCGATCAAGTTAATGTGGCCACGAGGTTAGAAAGCGAACACAAAAGAAAGTGCCAATGTGTAAAGTAAATCAACAAAGTAACATCACCACAACACACCCCAACACCAGCTAAACAAGGGACATTGGTCGTTACAACAAGCATTACGCCATCGCTGATCACGACGTGCACAAATGCCGGAACGAATGTCACCTGAAACAGACAGTGCGGGAGTTACTAGGGCAAAGTAATAATGGAGAGGCAGTCTCCATATTTTTAGGGAATTATTGAGCACCCACAAGTAGGGCAAACACATTTATTAGGTAAAGTGCTTTTATTGTTCCACGACGCTGGAGCGCTGGGAGCGGCCCAGACCGACAACCTGACAACCACAAAGACCAAGTAACGTGTCAACAACTTTTTATACTTAAAATAAGAATAGTGATTAATGTGTTATATCCAAGTATTCTACGTGTGTTAGAATAATAAACCGTGCCAGCTCGGACTTAAGACAGCTTAACAAGCCAACCGGAGTGGAGGGCACAATTAAATTTATTTCCCTATGTAAGTTTATTTATGCCATTTCAGCAAACCCAATTATGTTAACATCTCCAAGGGCTCATATGTGTTTCATGTAAATTTTAGTGTCTTTTTATGTGTACAGCTTCAACACAACATGCTTAAAGCGGCCACACGAATAGTTTTGGCGGGCGCTCTCAGATACTAGCGGGAGCGGGCGCCATTGCTCGGCAGTCTTGTCTCGGGCGTGCAGGATGTAGGCCACGTGTTCGCGGCTCCTGGACCATCACCGTATCTTGTCGTATCATGTAGCTGCAATAGTTATTTGATCTAGTTTTCAGGAACATTATTAACGTAACACTAATTTAATCGACCATGAGTAGAGCCACCTCCATCCCTGCAAGCTTTTGCGCCTAGGGGTTTATCTTTCCAATGTAACTTCACCATCGCGTAACCAGTGTTCGCGTTTACCGAGTTAGCCACCCACCGACTATAGACATGGGGACCGCTTAAGGCTCGTACGTGCAACATACAGTGTGCCAATAATAACGCAATAAATCAGTGGTGAAATCTATTCAGGGAGGTAAGTTATTTGGCCACGGCCATTTCATGGTCATTCGGGAGCTGGTCCTACCAACCAGCCGTTTTTCAGCCTCACAACGGCATACGTCTCGACGTGGAGGATACAGAGAGGATTCCCCACACGGGCGGTAGACCTATGGCCGTCACCAGCAGCTGCCGGCACCCTCCAGGGCATAAGTAAGACGCCCCCACTCCCTTTGCCATCACCACCAACACGTCAAAATTATTAAATTCTGACAGTCCAGACGCGGAACGCAAAGCAATAAAGTAATTGTCCGATACATTGTACACAAAGCAATTAAAATGTAACAACTACAGTGAGGCCGGATTACCATGGATAGACTAAAATTTCAATGAAGGTAATGCATTTAAGTGGTATAAAATTGTAAATTAAAATGGAAGATGGGAAAACAGTACTTTGAAAAATTAATATAATAGCTGTTGCTACTATACCTAACGTAAATTACAAAAATTACTTTGTAGATTGGAATTACTCAAAATATGATTCTCAAAGTACAAGGTTAAATGAATATGTTTTGAACAAAATTGTACTTTATCTGAGTATAAATAACTTATGCCACACCGTAGGCCTACAGTAGGTAGGGACAGTAAATTTTTGTAACTACATCATAAACAAAACAAATATATACATTTTCTTAGTTTTAGATTGTAATTTTGTTGTTTATGCCTCCATAATCTCCTAATTTTAAAACATAAATATATATTTTTCTTATATGATATAAAAATGATAACTACTTACTGTAGTTTATTCATTGCAATATAAAGTAATTAATGGCTCTGCTGTATTATTGACACTTTTATTTCCTGCAAATAATTTACATAATAGAATCGCAATACATGGGTACACATTAAAATTTTAATTGACGTATACTAACTACTACCATACATTGGGAATTTAAAAGCACATCAGCAACCATATAAGTACAGTATTTTAGTGAGTCAGTATAGCATGGAAATAACAGTAAAATGAGCCTCTTTTTCAGTGTTTTGAACAGCGGTCAAGTTTTTTTTTGCTTCATTTAGATGTGAATGTAATTTATTTATGGTGTAATAAATAGTAATTTTGGTACCTCAACTAATTTTCTTAATAATTTTTTATTATTCACGTTTTCGTTCATATATGTAACCCATTACACAGTAAATGAAAATTTTATGAACAACTTCTTACTATAATAACTCAATTCATGTTCTCTGTAAACTGAGGGGAATATAAACGTGTTACGACTTGTTAGCAATTCCTCTCACAAAAGTTTTTTGGTGGATGAAGCTGTCCATGATTTTTTGTACAGGAATGTGTCATCAAATCCATTAGCTGTTATTTCAAATGTTATAATGTTTTAAAAGGTATTTGAATGATGACCAAATAACTAATTAGCCGACAGAATGAGTTCCAATGTAGTTTTACAATCCTTGAATCAAGCGAAAAATATTATTTTGTTATGAAAAATTTTTCCTTAACAAATTGTGACTAAAATCCACGTTGGTGACAACAACAAATCTCTTGAAACCTACCCGAGATATAAGCGAATCGGAGTGCTGTATGAGCAGTAAAAGTAAAAACAGATCAAGAGGAGAACAGCATCGAGAATAACCTGAAGGAATTTTAAACATCAGTCAATGTCATTTTCAGCAGAGTTGGTGATTTGGAGCACCGCCCTCGACCAGGAAAGCGGCCAGAGTGCTGGGAGTATGGACGACCTGGGCACCTGAGAGCCCAGTGCCGACAGTATCAGCGAAAAAATCAGGGCCGAGAGCTAGCTGAGACCAACCAATCAGCTCAAAATTCGGGAAACATGTAAACACTGGTCTTGAGGGGCGAAGGTCGGTGATTGCAGGAGATAAAGCCCCGAAATTCCTTTTAAAGTACCTTTGGTGTAACAGGAAGTTGATGCATTGCTGGTAGAAGGCAGTCTGGATGATTTACCCTGTCAGATAGTTGTAGTTATAGGGGCGACTATTACTATCGTTAGGCCAGTCATCATTGGGCCTATCCCCCAGAAATCACTAGATCGAAGTATTGGAGAGTGCATGTTAACAACTGTAACTGGTGATACAACACGAGTGAAAGGGAAGAAGAGTTTACAACAAAATTGGGTGAACTCGAGTTAGAGCATGAGGTCTATACAGTAGGGATATCAGATGAATGTTTACTGGGACTAGATGTTCTGCACAAACTAGGATGCTGCATTGACACTCGACTGGGGTTTTGAAGGTAGCTAAAACAGAGTTGGTACTGATACCACGAATAGAATTATAATCACCAAATATGGTGCCCAGTACTTTCTTGTCAGACCACTGTTTTGCCAGCTTCTAGCGAAATTGTGATACCAGGGCGCTGTGTAGAAAATTTCTGAGATGCTTTAGGTTATCGAGCATATGAGAAGAGGAAGTAACCTCCCTGATGGAGAACTTATAGCAAGGACTTTAGTTTCATCAAGAATACATAATATTCCTATAAGAATGATGAACTTGGCTGACAAGGCAATTCGTCTTGAGAAGGGTACCACGCCCGGATTGTGTATGCAGGTTTCCCAGATAAACACAACTGAGTCTAAGGATGTAAGCGAGGACCTTGTGAACCAAACTCGGCCAGAACCACTTACAGATCTCCTGGAGAGGACAACGGAAAACCTGGACTGGAGACAAGAGAAAGCAGTTACAGAACCCTTAATAAAGAATCAAAATGCTTTTTCATGTGGCTCACATGATCTTGGTAGGACATCTGTGGCATGTCATCATATTGATACAGGTGATGCCAGACCTATCAAGCAATCCCCTAGACGTCTGCCTCTTGCTTAACTTGTGGTAGTTGATGACATTCTGAAGGAAATGAAGGATATGGATGTTATAGAACCTTCGAACAGCCCATGGTCGATTCCGATTGTGTTGGTTAAGAAGAAAGATGGCTCAACAAGATTTTGTGTAGATTACCGGCGGCTGAATCATGTGACCAGGAAAGGCCCGTTTTCTCTGATAGATAAAACTCTGCATAGCCTGGCAGAATGCCAAAGGTTCTCAACCTTGGACATGAAAAGTGGTTACTGGCAATGTGAAGTAGCCCCAAAGAATAGAGAGAAAACTGCTTTTTCTGTACAAGGGAAAGGAACATGCCAACTCAAGGTCATGCCGTTTGGACCATGCAAAGCTCCAGCGATATTTTAGCGACTTGTGGAGAGAGTACTACCTTTGGATATTTGTCATGTTTATTTATTTAGATAACATTGTGGTTAAAGGTAAGACATTCGGTGAAATCCTGACATGTTTTGATTCAGTGCTTCAGAAGATAACAGCAGCTAATTTGAAGGTAGTTCCCAAAAAGAGGAATTCTGTTCCAAAGGAAAGTGAAATTCCTTGGACATGTAGTGTCGGCTGAATGGATAGAAACAGATCCAGAGAAGACGAAAGTAATTAGAGATTTGCCAAGGCCAACTGATCGGACACAAGTAAGAAGTTTCCTTGGGCTGTGTGCTTATTACAGGTGTATTGTGAGTGGTCTTGCCACAATGACAAAGCCATTACATGAGTTGACCGAAATAAAAAGAAAATTTTTCAAAACATCTGAATGTGAATCCTCATTCAGAAAATTAAAGGAAATTTTGGTTTCACTGCCTGTCCTAGCTTATTCTAGCAATGATGGTGAGTTCATCTTAGATACAGATGTGAGCGATGTGGGTATTTGTGCTGTGTTTTAAAAGATTCAGTATGGGAAAGAAAGGCCATTAGAGTATTTCAGTAAAGTGTTACATAAGCCAGAGAGAAATAACTGTATAACATGCAGGGAGTGTCTGGTCATTGTCAAGGCTATATCACACTTTCACCATTACTTAAATGGAAGACATTTTATTCGACGAACAGATCATGCATTATTACATCAGTTACTGAATTTTAAAATTCCGGAAGGACAGCTAGCTAGGTGGATGCAGCATCTCCAAGAATATTATTTTGAAATACAACACAGATCTCTTCGCTTACACAACATTGCTGGTGCACTGCCCAGGAGGCCTTGCGAGCCAATGTGTTTTCATTGCCAGCCCCAACAATGGAAGTGTGGGAAGAAACCGATTGCTCGGCGAACCAGAACTGAAGAGTTCACAACTGACGATGAACGTTCTCCCTGAGATGATGAAAAGACTGACGAAGATCAGAGAAAGGACCCTGCTCTTAAACCAATATTAGAATGGAAGGAAAAGACCAGTGTCCAGAGTGAGCTGAGTTATCTGAACAAATTACTACAACTGAGGCATACTGGGCACAATGGGATCCTCTAGCTCTGTTAAATGGTGTGCTGTACCAGAACTGGGAAAGTGCAGAGGACAAAGAAACACAAGCCTACAGCTGGTACTCCCAGAAATTAGAGTTCCAGAGATGCTGAAGGAATTTCACAGTTCAGTAGCTGGAGGACATTTTGGAATTAATGAGACTCTCAACTAACTTAGATTACAATACTATTGGCTACATTGCAGGGATGATGTCGAGTGGTGGTGCATAACATGTGAAGCTTGTACAGCAAGAAAGGAACCAATAACTAGAAGATGTGGTCATATTCAGAAGTACATTACTGGAGCCCAATTCGAGAGGATGGCAGTATATATTTTGGGTCTCTTGCCAGTGGCTGATAGGAAGAATCGGTACCTATTGGTGGTGCAAGACTACTTCACAAAGTGGCCTGAAGTCATACCAATACCTAACCAAGAGATTAGCACTGTGGTCGATGCTTTGGCAGTGAATGCATTCTCAAGGTTAGGAGCTACACTCGAACTTCACTCCGAGCAGGGCCGCAGTTTCGATGTCAATTTATTCCAGGAGGTGACCTAAATTCTGGGAATGAAGAAGACACAGACTACTCCTTTGCATCCTAAGTCGGATGGAATGTTCGAGCGGCTAAACCAAACCTAAGAACAGTATCTGTAAATTTTTGTAGCAGACAATCAAAAGGATATTGACTCCAAGGTGTCAGTGTTCCTCCTTGCATGTCTATCAGCTGTCCATGAAGCCACAAGGGTAACAACTTCGAAGATGTTGTTAAGGCAAGAGTTTCGCCTGCCAAGTGATCTTATGTTTAGGAGGCCAGCAGAAGAAGAGCAGCCCGATTCACCAACGGTGTATGCTGATGAACTGCATCAGAAATTGGGCGCTGTCCATGTCATTGCTCGGCAACATTTAATGGACAAGAGCGACTGGATGAAAACTAGGTATAATCTGAAAGGAACTGAAGAGATAGTTCAAGAAGGGCAGCTGATGTGGCAGTATGACTCACAGCGACGAAAAGTACACAGTCCGAAGCTACAGATATACTCCAAGGCCCCTACTAGACTGTCAAGAAGATAAATGACATTGCTTTTCTGATTGTTCGCAAGGGCTCTCGGACAAGAAATCCCAAAGTTGTGCATATTGGCAGACTGGTTCTCTATGATGGACCAGAGACTGTTGTGTCTGCTCGGGACGAACAGACTTAAGGAGATGGCAGTGTTCCGAGCCGCGACTATCTGGCTGAGCTATGAAAGTGGATGCAGTGGCAACAGAGCTAACAGACCCCCGTGACGCAGCGATATTGGAGAGCAGCGTAAGCTGATATAGCCACGGTAAGAGCAAAGAGGTCCGGCGGACATTGTGCTGCTCATGTTAACTTTCAGCGATGTGTGGTGGCTGCCACCTTCACACCGATATCGGTTAACAGAGGATATCATGGTCTAGAGCATTCCTGTTCGTACTCAATATTGCGGGGTGGAGCTAGACCCTTATGCAACACCCTTCCAGGAGGTTTGAGATAAAAGACTTGTCAAGAGAATTTGAGATTTAGAGTAAGGATATAAAAGAGAGCTGCGGCAGAGTCAACGAGAGTTTACGGCTGGCAGTTGCCTGGCGTGAGAACGTGATAGTGGCGAGTGGCGAGGAGTATTGGGTTGCGACAAGTGTTCGAGGGCGTAGGCGAGGTTGATTGTGGTAAGTCGTGTGACATTGGTGATTCTGGGCTATAAGAGCTTCATCGGTGTTTGTCTTTTCATGTACAGAGAACTTGTGTATAGTTTTATTATTTAGATTTTACGACTTTTATAAACAGTATTGCAGTAGTGCCTAGAAATTATTTAATGTTCTAATTAAAGTCATTTGTAATCATATACTAAAATTACGGCATTTAAAGTATTATTTCTCTTCTTATACTTACCTGTTTCTTGATTTTCATTTGCTGTGAAAAAAGTTGCACCTCTTTTAATTTCTTTTCCTGAGTCTCCAGCTATAAACAAAGAAAAGCATTACATATTGTTACAATTTTAAGCAAACACTTTTACATGTGGGCAATTCTCTGAGCTCTTTGGGATAGAGATCTTATAATTAGACATAAAAGAGTTGAATTCATTTATAGACTTACTAGCTCTCAAAGCTTACAAAAATACACAAACAAAGGCTATCAACTACAACTTTCACAACACCCTCAATTATGCACACAATTACTACTGTGCCTCAGAAACGTTAATTGATTTTGACAATTAAAGCACAACAAGGATTATCATTAATTAATTAAATACTACAAATTACAATAAAATTCAGTCATATACCTAATCAACAGTCTTTCAAATAGAGACAATGTATAACCTTAACAGTCCGAAGTGGTGATGGCTCACCATGTACGGCAGCACCCCGAGTGCATCACTGTCTTCACTCTTGAGGTCTTCTGTTCGACTCCCGTCGCGTACGTACTTGTTGTCCACCAACCCGCTGCAGCAGTCCTCTTGTTTAGCCCAATACTGCTCCGAAGGTATGTGCCTGCAGCCTCCCAGTAGACTTTGACGTCACCAATATGTCTTCGCCAGTCTCTATCCACAAGCTTAGCACCTTCCTCTAGCACGACCAATAGCGAACTTCCCAAATATGCTGATTCTGAGCTTATATACTCCGGCCAAATTCCGAGGGTTCCCCGAATTATATGGGTCTAAAAATAGACATTGCGTCATGTTTGGACGTGAGTCTCGTATTATGTATCTCGTCGGGATTCCCACTAAGAAACAGCACGGCTTGTGAGTCATGGGCCAGCCCTCAAGGTGTTTCGACACAGGCCACAGCCAGCCCGCCCTCAAAATTACAGAATGCAACAATATTGTTACGTCGTCGGTCGTCCTTATTTTGATGCAAAACAAAATAAGTTTTTAACTGAAATAAATTCGCATTAAAACAATGACTTGTGAGGTCAAGGTGATAGGTAAATGGGTATGAATTGTTTATATTGAAATTATATTTTGTGCATAAACCAAGTCCAGAAACACTTGTTTTTTGCGCTTAAAAAATGTGGAGACAAATATCTTGAATACTCCGTGACGAACAGTAACAAACGTCGTATTAAGAAGTTACAAGTAGTGTACGTATGGAGTCGCATCAGCTGTTATATCTATCGCAGACTTTGTTCTCTTCGCCCTTTCATAGAGCCAAGGGAAAACATTTCTGGACACGGGTTTATGAAAACATTATGACCCAACTGTGCCCCTCTAATAGCCCTCAAAATTTGCAACATCTGCTTAATTTTTATGATATGTATATTAACACGCTGGCCAAGATGGTAATTATGACGTCACAACTAAACAGCTAACATGTAGTTATGTCCGTCCACTAAATTTGACGTCAGCTATATGTAGCGTATGAAAAAAAGCATGTATCTTAAGAAGAATGATTGGCTGCACAATGTCAATTGCATGTAGTTCGTGAATCGTAAATGTATCAACAACTGGAGTAATTAGCATAAAACCGTTACTTATAAGACGTAGAAAAATAAAGATATCGGATTTCAGGGCACAGCTAAAAGCATTTATAAACAAATTCTTAACAGATTACGGCCTTCTAAGGGTTACAGTTCACAAAGTCTGTGTAAGCCGCGTAGTACCTCACACATTTATGAGTTAAGCGTTGGTTACAAATGAGTTTGAATATTAAAAGTTTTGTTACCTGTTTAGGTATCCGCCGTTTGTCAAAAACGGAGTCCTTAAGACGGAGTTATGAACGTGTTGCGCAACGCAACCTGCTGCGTGCATATTGAGAAAAAATATTGTGGAAAGCACCTATTTCTTATGGAACAACGACAGCAAAACACCTATGATTTTTCTTGTGTTTCACTTACCGTTTACATGAAAATAATTACATTATTGTCAGTAGTTTGTTATGAATGTGTTTCAGTTATCTTTATTCGTTATTTTTGAGAAATTATTCCCATAGCGTCACACACTCAGCTCACTTACTTTCTTTATAAGGCTTTTCTCTTCCTCTTTTAAATCTTCTATTTTATCTAATGATACGTTGACGATTATCTCAGATTATTGTACCTGAAACTACCACATGTGCTGTACATTTGTAAACGCTTATGTGTTTTTCACACTAATGAAAAATATAAACGAATTAATTGTACCAATTTCAGCAGTAGACAAATTTTCCGTGAGAACGTTACAAAAATTCTTCTTGCCAAATATTAACAGCTATAACTTGTGCTCTGTTTTTATTAGCTGAGAATGTGTAACAGTTTAACTGGAAAACATTGACAGTTGCTATTAGATTAAGAGTTTTGTCCACATTCAGCAACTTAACCAGAGCAGTGAACCAAGAACTGTAAATATTCATTCTACAGAGATAAACGATATGCAATGTGTTTGAAAAGATTCTTCAGTACATACAAAATTATCTTAATTTTGTTAATGAAATTTAATTACATAACATTTATGGATAATTTAAAATTTCGTTTATCTAAATGTTGGCTGTAGTATACACAAGAACCGGAAAGCCCATATTATTGACAATTGTTACGAAAATAATGTTTACAATACAACAATTTATTGGGATAGCAAATTTTAGTTGGTTTCAGCTCATGGGCAATATTCTAAAAAATATAATATTTGCTCCAGATTTAAATTACGGCTAGATTTTTATATTTTGTCAAACACGTAACATACTGTCTCTTAAAACATTCTAACTATTATTTTGACACTGATCGTCACTGTACGGTGCTGAAAGCTTCCTATTAACGACGTTCACGTGACAAATTAATTATTTAAATTTTATATTTGAATGACGTAGTGTTGGTTTTATAGACGTTATTTCGAGGACGTTTTCTATTTCTAAAATTTTTTTTAGTTCTCATAGTCTTCCCATAGTGGCAAGTAGTCAAAATTTCCAAGGTACGGGAACATACAAATAACAATAGCAACTTACTTACTCGCTAGAATGAAATAATTATATTTAACTTACATATTATGGGCCATATGCTAAAAGAATTAAAACATACAGTAAATTACTTTGTTTTATTTTACAAATTAACTCTGAAAATAATGAAAATTTGCTTCATTTGGAGCAATTTTTAAAGAAAATGCAAAGATGCTTGATTGTGTGTTTTTAAATATTTTAGAACATGACCTATAATAATTAATTTTAGCGTCAGTTACTTTATTCGAGTAAGTCGATTGGTTTTTTGTCAATTTCATGTTCCCGTAACTAGCAAATTTTTTACTTCGAAATGCAGCTATGGAAATACTATGAAAGTTAAAAAATTGCCACATGTAAAAAAATGTAGTAATAACTTAAAGTCTATAAAACTAACACTATGTCGTACCAATAAAAAACTATGCATTTTGCCACATGAATTCTCTTAAATGATATACTATGAGAAAAGTGTGTAAATCTCACCTTCAAATTCAGCTCTGCAGCATCTTCGCGTGCGGTGCAATCACTCTTTCCCAGCTGGTTGCCCTGAACATTCAGAATCACACGGGACTAGAGAAATTATACGACGTATAAAGCGTTGATAATACATACATAAATTAAACTTTCACAGGTTTTCTGACCTTTACAAAGCTATATCTGCATATCCAAGCAGATGGTTCATTAGTTACTTTCAGTTGTGGTGCATTATTGTATAGAACGAAATATATTATTTCTTTGGTATTTGCTCAAAGCCCTCCTATGCGTAGGTATGTCGTGACCCAATCGATAAAGTATCATCAATTAACAATGAGAAAAAGAGTCCTGCCAATATATGAGGTATTTAGCAAAAGCATTTTTTGTTTCATTGTGGTCATCCACTCAAACAACTGATAAAAGGAAAATGTACACCCACCATTTGAATCAGAAAAATAACTGAAATACAATTTAGCATGATCATATTGTGTGGAAACTATGCTAGACAGCCAGAGGAACAAAAATGGTTGTATGTACATAGGTCATAAAACGCACCATTTCTGCACTACAATTCGCAATGAATGTTGCTGGGTAATGTCATTACAGCTGTCCTGCACATTGTACACAACTCCGCTATATTTCAAACGCATAAAAAGTAGAAATAACCGTGAAAATAACTAGTAATGCGGGAAATGATATCGTTGCTGTAGCGCAGAAACGGTGCGTTTCATCACGTGTTCCTCTAGATGTGAAGGTTGTTTCTCCAAAAATATTAAAATGTAATATAACAACAGCTTGTATTTTGAAGATAGTTTACGTAATTTGAGAAAACATTTTAGTGAACTGGTGGGAGGAAATGTGTTGCTACAATAGGGAATATGAGACTTGGAAAAGGTCGTAGTAGAGGGAATCGTGAACTCGATTTGACAAAAACTTTTTGGGTAGTTGATAGAATACTAAAAAAAATTTAAAAATATTTTGCATGATCTGATTTATCACTACACTTTACATGTGTTAATGATTAATTAAATTGTTACGAAGAATTTAAGTTGACACCATTCATGCTGAAGGTCGCTGAAGAACGTTTCGTCAAATAAGTACACGGTTAGCCTACAATTACGGATAATTCTCAGTAATCTGTGCTACATAAGATATTAGTTTATCTCATTTTGTTTGTAAGAGCCGAAATACTGTACAAGTAGTGCGTATATAAGAGGCATTGGTTTGACGTTCAAAACACATGTTGGTTTGCGGTCTTGCTCTATCGGGGTTTGTGGACTAAGAAATTTTCCTGAAGTAGCGTTTAGGACACTGTCACTGATTAGAGGGTTTCCTCAGAGTACTCCCATCTTCTGCACCTTATCCAACCAGTCGCTACCTCCCTATCACATAATTATACCTCAAACATTTTCAGGGTATATCAGAATAGAAGATGCGTCATTTTGGTTTTACTACTTCCACCTCTTATTGGCGTTTATAATCCTGCCTTCAAAGAGCAACATAACTTTCACTTACACTTAAGACTTACCTAACGCCCTCATGTCGTTCGCGGTGGATGTCAACAATGGAATGTGAAGGCTTTTCACTGTAAAGTTAGTGCTTTTAACGGAATTTTTATTTTATATTAATTGAATTATTTTTGTCCCATCTATTAATTACACGGCAGTGTGAGGTGAGTAATAAAATAGTGTAAATATAACGAACTTGTAGTTTCACACGTGAAACACGGAAAAAAATTGTTTAATATTCTTGACCAGACCTCAGTTTACTGTGATCAGCATGTATTAAGTATATAATTCAGTTGCATGCCTTACCTCTTCAGTTATGCTCTCTGCTACTGCAGCTACAAGGAGCGATAACATCACTACTATGATACAAGGCTGTCCCATTGCTTGTTGGTTCCTGAAAAGACACAGTATGGTTTAAGTGGAACACAGATTCTTAAATATCTATACGACTGGTTTTTAAATAAAAATATTTAATTTTGATACATGCCGTCAGCCAAAAAATATTCATAACTAACATTCTTAATGCCTTCCCATAGTATGCTTTCTGTTATGCTGTGAAAAACTACCGAGGGATCTTCATTGCCAAGTGTTCTATTTCTGGGTGAACAATTCTGTGGACATAGACTTCGCCATGTGAGGAGAGTGGAAGAGTGATGGGCCAAGATCGTAGCTTCTGTTGTTGCTCATCTCACCAGCACCGAGTCTGTGTGCGGCATAGTAGTTGGGAATCCGTCGTAATATTGAAGATACTGTCACTGGGCTGAGCACAGCGGCGGATTTAAGCAATTATCTTAGGAGGGCGGTAGTATGCCTTAAGAAGTGTATATACACACATCACAAACCAAAAGGAGGTCCGGGGTTTCTCCCCAGAAAAAAATTTTATTCGTAGGTGCAAAATGGTGCTATTTCGGGAGTTTCTAGGCCAAAATTTTGAATATACTGCTTTCTAAAAATTATGATAATTTTTTACAGTTAATTATGCTCTTAATGGAAAATATTTGGGCCCACATAAAAAATTCTGATTTGCCATGTGGTTGTCACCCCAATTAATGAGAGTAAGTGCCATCAACTATAAGCAATTATCATAAATTTAAGATATAATAATAAAAATATGTCATGCGCGGTTCATTCTTCTCGTCATTGTGTCAGGATACCGATATTCTCTATGTACAGAATTTCGTTTAGGAAAATCGGAAATGTATACCGCAAAAAAGGGTGATTAGAAACGCTGAAGTGAATGGAAACGAAATTAGAAATAAATTCTTAGCTTGCATCTTTTGCTTAAAAATAGCTTTATTACAACAAAGCTACTGTTTATAAATGGTTTTAACTTGCCTACTTAATAACCGGATTTTTCAAAACAGAATTTATACCGAAAATTTAGCTTTAAAATTGTGTTTCTATTCACCCCAGTGTTTCTAATCACCCCGTTTTGTGATGTACTTTGTCTTTGTGGAAATAGCAGGCGCAAGCGTCTGGGCCTTTTCGCACCCACTAACGCTCATTTACCCCTTCCCCTACCCTCCTTCCTAGTTGCCGGACAAGAGGGGAGGAAAACCAGCCTATTGTGTTTAAGATACAGAAGTTAAAAAGTTACAACAATTTCAATATGCGGAACTTCTGGAATTATGCATGACAAATTTGTGTAAGATTCCATTATTATTATCAATGTCAAGCACTTTGTCCGGAATATATCCTATGCTTTGTCGAAGAGAAAAATTTTATAATACAATTTGAATAAATGTTATGGTTCTAAAATTGAAAACACAAGAAAATTATTTAACACCCCCTTTAAAGTTTTCGTGCATGATTAATAATAATGAATAACTCGATGATCAACCGAGTTCTAGCAAGTCCTCCATATCCAAGCACACGGCACCGAGTTGCGATGTTCTTGCTCTAGGACAACTCTTATCAGCACCTGGTGTTGGCAGCATCCGTGCGCACATGCTAAGTCTTGTTCTAATGTTGGTAAGCATTTGAAATTCTCTGTCTAATATCCGGCACACACAACTGGTGGGTCACCGAAGGCAGTGACGAAATCAGAGCAAATAGCTTCCCCATTTTCAAATTTAATAAATAAAATACATCCAACTACTTATCGCATAATGTCATTCCCAGATCTTAAGCCTTACATTTTAGATACCAGAAGTTATTCTTCTGCTCTTACTTTAGAATGTTTCTCCTAAAATGTATATCAATGAATCTAATTGTATGATTTTTTGTATAAATGTGCATTATAATAAAATGGTTTTAGGTATTATTATTTTTTTTTATCTTTCAGCGTTAGCGTAAGTATCAATTAAATCCCGACTAATCACATTTATCAAGCGCTAGGTGTATCTTGTCCTTGCAATCATGCTAACACTTCACACAACCGAAATGAAAGAAAACACGTGATGCTAGACACATTTTCCAGCAGTGTTAATTACGTATCCGTCATAATAGGCACCTACGTCTATTGTATTAGAAGAGTTTTGTAGCTACACCTGCTTCTATTAGTCAGCTGAATAATGCCGTAGAAAACATTCGAGTAAACACAGTTTCTTTCTCAGCTGAGATAAAGTGTACACAATATCACTACCAACATTCACATTTGCTTAAATGTAGTAATGACAGCAACCTCAGTCTGTCTCGTTATTCGCGCCATCAAAGTGTAAGATAATCTGCCCAGTATTTTTCCTACACAGCTAGGTGCTGGCATACACTACATGTAAACATTACTGCAGTCACATGCAGGGTGTCTTACTTGAACAAGAACATGAAGTTCCGTTACATTTAACAGGAAGTAATCTGTGCTATATTGAACAAATAACATTTTTGGAAATTGATATTACAGGCATTCTATTGATTTTTCTGTTTTCATTTTATTATGGCAGTATTCCTAATAACACTTATATAATCATCAGCAACAAAAAATGCGAGGTCAAATTTTAAAATTAAGTAATGCAATAGAGCTGGAGAACAATTCAATAGAGCTTGAACAATTCCACATAGCTTAACAGGCTAATACTTTTGGAGTATAGTGTTTAAAAAATAAGAGTTACCATTCAGAAAGTAACAAATGACAAAAAGTCTATAAATACAAAACGGGAAAGACTAAAAAATACTGCAATGAGAATTTTAAGAGACTTACTTTGCTTTATTTGAAACGCGTTGACAGCCGCGTATACGCAACTCTGAACTTGATGTTCGGTACTGAAGTGTATTTGTTCCTATTGTTATCAAAATCTGGGTTTATCCTGACAGGGTAAAAACATCCAGTACTCTTGCACTGAATTAAAAAAGCCACTTACCTTGTATGCGTAGAAGTAGACCTATATTCAACACCACGGATTTTAGCGTAATGAATAGTTGTTGCTGTGCGAAAATAGCTCCGATATCACAGCGCAGAAAGATTTCATGCGCGAGTCATTGTGAAACCACGCAACAGAGGAAAACCCGTGCTTTATGAAGAAATAGGTCAGTGAGGCCGCAGCAATCATGTAACCCTTGCTGTCGACTTTGGTCAGAGTCAGCTGCGAACTTAAATCAAGATGAATCGCACGAGTAACGGGAAAAGAAAGGAAGAGAGGTTATGTTTGCCGACAGTACGAATATGCAAACTCAATTATATAGATTTATTACCTCAAAACTGATATTCCATAACACGCCTAGTGAACGGTAGAACTGATGTGAATTTTTCCATCTGAATATACGTTCGAATTTCGTGAAACGTTTTGCAGGGACAGAAAATTGTAGGTATAGCTAAATAATTAGATTTCAATAAAATCGTCGGTAATAGTCTTCTTAGTCGGTGCATGATAATGCATTGTAGGTTACCAAATATTAGGTAAAGCTAAATAATTAGGTATCAATATAATCGTCGGTAATAATCTTCTTTGTCAGTGCATGATAATGTATGTTATCAAATATTTCAGGTTAAGCTAAATAATTAATTTTCAATATTATCGTCGCTAATAATCTTCTTTGTCGGCGCTTGCGTCATTGAATGTTAAGAATAGAATATACAGAATATTGTGGCCATACATCATAGCAGGTCTCCATGTGTCCCTGGAACCTAAAAGTGAGACACGAAAACCAATAAACAGAAACCGATTTGGGTTTTAGTCAACACAATTATAAACAAAATAATACTAAAAATCAATTGTGAATTAAGACAAAATAAAAAAGTAAATAAACATAAATATTTAAAACGAATAATCAAACAAAAAAAAGTGGAAAACTCTGAATCCCTCCATTATGAAAGCACAAATAATTACGGAGACGAAGACAATGTTACACACTAGAGGACGTTACAACGATGGAGTCACAGTCAAAAAATTAGACGACACAACGACGAAGACACGGAAGAATACAGTAAATAGATCTTCTCAGACGAGATTTTCAGGAGCTGATATACGTTCCTTTCTCCAGGCTGACTGAAAGTTTACAATGGAACAGTTTGTAAAGAGTGATTCAGAACGGAGTGTGTTAATTTCGTAATAGCTTATGAAAAAGTAATTCGAAAGTGTGTTTTAATTTTTTCCCGTATAGTGAATTATAGTGAAACCATGCTACCCTCATAACCAATTAAACAATGAAAATTTTTAAATCCGTAAATGCACCACTTGATTTTAAGCAAGAATAATCTCTATAGTGACAAAACAATGAACGGCTAAAGAGATTCTGATTTTATTCAAATAAATGAAAGTTCATGTAGGCATCCAGGGTTAAATTTATCCTACTGTAATTGACTTTATGGAACAATTTAAAACACATTTTTGACTTACGTTTTCGTAAACTCTCACTATGCGAAGTTAGAAAACTCCGTTCTGAACAATACTTTTTCCTAGCGCGGCAAATGGCAGTTGAACTCTGTCTTGATTGGCCGCGCACCTTGCTGTGGGTAAAGTTGGTTCCAGTATGAGATGTAGAACGTTAAAATTGAAAACATCGAACTGAGTTGAATACCTGGCATTAAAATACGAATAAAATTATCGGATTCTCGTCCTGGGGATATTTTTTATATTCACACCAGAATGAAATATTTTTTTGATGCTAATGCTTATTGTAACATTAAATTATACTTTTGTAAGAGGAACGCCAAACACATCTACGTGAAAAACTACTGGAGGGGAGGTTATTTAGGATAGTTCTCAGGAACTTTTATTTACACAACTGTTTCGCCTAAAATAAAAATTATACGATGACTAATTTCCCTTTAGAAGATTAGGTTTTCATCTAATGGTTGCAAACTGTACTATAAAATAGTCCCAGGTATTTATACGAATTGCCCCTATTGTCTCAAATAATCCCAGTTGACAAAATGGAAAATTGTTCATTACAAATACAATAAATACCAAAGCAATTTGTTTGAGCGCATTGCTGCATGCCATGTATTTAATTTTTGAAGTTATGATGCATTGCACATTTAATTTATCAACACACTTCATTCTGTATGATGTGTATTTACAAATCATACAAGTACATTTGCGTCAAAGAATGCTTCTTATTACATATTTGTAAAGTAACTATAAAAAGGAAAGTATTCAAATTAATGTGTTTCTTTGTTACAGCAAGAAAATATTTGGATGCTACTAACATCTTGAGGTATATGGAGTCAAATTTGAAATTTTTTTCTTACAGAGATTGTTGAATAACTGTGCTATAATTCTGGTACTAAAATGTAAGTTGTAAAATTTAATTACGAAACATCAGTAAATTAACGTAAGTACCAGAAATTTATAACTAAAGTTTTTATTTTCACTTGCGCCCCGTTACGATGCGACATAAATTTGGTTTTTGTAGTAATGACTCTGAAAGTTTGAGTAAACTTCTAAAATCTTCACAGACTCCTCGTGAATACAGTCGAAACTACCAATAATTTTGTCGTAACACATAATTTTAAGCAAGCAGCCGCAGTGACTACTCTAAATGCAACACTCATTTTCAGTTTTCTATGCTCCAGTGATAACACGAAAAACTCACACTACTTTATTTCTTCAACTTCATATGAATCTTTACAGCCGTGCGATAAAAATTATGATTGGAGCTCAGGTGTAGTAAGTGTAGTACTCGGAAACAAATTAAAGAAATTGAACATTGTTTGTTTAATCTGATATCAAGATACAGAGCTTTTTACATTGGCGTCAAAAACTGTAATGTAATTAGTCCAGTAAATTATTATAGTGATAAAAGAGCAAGTAACTGAAGCAATTCTCGAATGCAGGATTCGAAGTAGGACAACTAACTCGGGAGGTACTGTGTTCTACAAGAGTGGTTTTAGCCGTCCCTTGGGAGCAATGACTAGTGAGGAAACTGGGACAAGTACTCCACCTCCGCAGTCCGTCCTTTCCGCCGGCAGTTTTGCAGAGCAGTGAGACCATTGTTGTTTGTAGCAGCGGTGTCAGCTCCAGCCTCCACCAGGATCTTCACCACGTCTAGGTGGCCGTTCCACGCCGCCCAGTGAAGGCTTGTGTCGCCGTCGCAGTTCCCCCGGTCCAGGTTTGCCCCACGCCGGGCCAGAAGCTTCACCACCTCCGGGCGGTATTCTTCAGTCGCGAATATGATGGCCGTCCTGCAGTACACACCTGAGACCACCTCCATGTTGGCGCCATCGTCCAGGAGCGAGTCCACCATGTCCACTCGGCCGCGGAGCGCTGCTCCTTGGAGGATGGTTCCTCCATCTGCGTCCTGGACCTCCAGTCCCTGCCCGCCGACTACTATCACCGTGGCCAGCTCCTTGTAGCCGTTGACGCCGACGTACCACATCGGCCAGACTTCGTCGTACTTGATGTACTGCAGCTGCTTGTAGGCGGCACACTCATGGTCCAGCATTTCTTCCAGATCTCTTCTCAAGGCTCCCCAGTCTTTCGTCTTGTTGAATTGCTCCAGCTGGAACCACACAAGCCCACTTCTCTATACTTTTAATTATTCGTATACATAAGTGTAATGTATTCTTACAGTACTGAGTGTAAATAATTATTTCCTAAATGACAAGAGTGTTAAAGAGAGCGCAACATGCGATATTTGCTAAATTGCTTCCCGCTCGAATGTCCTCTCATTTTTATTCCTTTCACTTCATTCGCGACACTCAAGCCAATGAGTAACCGTGTGATGTAGGTGGTAAACTTTCTTCTTCGCGTTCCGTTATAACAGTTTATATTATGTTGTTCTCAGATCCTATTATGTTAAATGATAGTGAAACGTGTTTGTTTGTTTATTATAAGTACGCGTTGTTACGTCTGTTATGAGATTAGCCCCAAATGGACATGCAGAGTATCTTTCAAATATACTTAGTGATATTCACTTGAGCTATGGTGTTGCTTTAAGCTATTTAGCTAAGTCCCGAATGTTTATTAAAAGTGGTATCTGAGGAGAACTTTATCTTAATGTCAAGTAGTTAATATGATTTCACGATTGGGGTTCAATAATCTCCAACATTCGTGAAACTGGTCGACCTATAAACGCGTGGACTCCATAGCTCGTGGAAATAGTTTTACGTGCGTTCGAACAATCCTTAGCTTACACTTACATCTCTGCAAGAATGTAAGTGAAGTAGGAAATTTTAATAGTGAAGCAATACGTGAGCTCTTTCGATGCAAATTACACGAAACATTTAACTTTATGTAGCACAGAATTAATTGAAAAATTTCCTAGTTGGAAGTATTATCATTAAAGAAAAATTTTAAGTATTCTGTAATCGTCATAATAAAATCTAGCATAATGTTCTTGTGTTGGTGGAGAACACTATTACATTTACGGCGTGTAGCTATTTAAGCTGAGCAGTATGACCAGGCATATTCAGAGAGCTGCCAATCAGCCATGATTGAGAAAAACTGTAGGACAGAGAAGGAGACGTTAGTGCACCAAAATCGTCGCCTGGACTCGCTAATCAGAGCTCAGAATGAGGCCGTTTTCCAGTTCGCTGTAGAAAGATTAAATATGTTCAATGAGTGAAATTTTGTATGAGAAAATTACGTCACAGAAACCAACATGGTGGGAATATTTAAGATACTTTTAATTGGAAGTAATAAAGAAAAAGAAGTTACCAGCATAAATCATAAGCCTGCTTTCCTCAAAGTGGGTGCAAATTAACCCAGAATGTTAGTCATTTATATATATATATATATATATATATATATATATATATATATATATATATCTAGGAATACTAAATAATAATACTAATTTATTCATACGATTAACGAAATATACTAAAGATAAGTCAGTTTACTAAGTAATACACGCAAACCCAAAAGTCAGTTTACTAAGTAATACACGCAAACCCAGTCTGATAAAAATAGGGAAACTTTTTTCAGAAATATCATTCCATCATAACGATAAAAAATGGCTAGAGTTTTTAAAATATTACCAAAGGATGAAAGAAATGAACAAACTCCAATCAACTAAGTAGAATATGCGTGCAGAAATTATTGAACTTCGCAAAATTATTTCCCTGAATATGTTACATTACGCAAGAAATGGAATGGTCGCCATTATAAAAACACGAACACGTGATAAAATTAATATAAAATAGTCAAGTCAGTTTTGTGTGTAGTATATGTGTACCAAGGTTGGTGAAATTCTGAAAACAATTCACGAATATATGTAATATTATGCTAATAACATAAAATGACCACCATTCTGAAAATATGACAACAGGATGAACGAAATACACGATAGTTAAGTCATCATTGTATGTCTATATGTGCATCAAGTTTAGTGCAAAATATTTCCTAACATACGCAATAGTATGCTTAAAATATATATAAATGGTCGCCATTTTTATAATATGTACCCAGGATGAACGACATACACATAAATCAAGTCATCTTTGTATGTATTATTTGTGTATCAAGTTTGATGAAATTCGGAAAACACGGTTCCTTAGACATCGAGTTTTAACGTAAAATGTTAAAATGGCCCCAATTTTGAAATATGAAAAGGGCGTAATTGAAACACACAAATGACAAAATCAGGTTACGAAGAAATGTATGTGTACAAAGTTTGGTGACATTAGGTCCACTGGTTCAAAAGTTACAAGGGACACACCCACACACAAACGGGCACACACAGACACGAGCATGATCTCGTAAGCCTACTTTTTCCTCCGGAAAGTAGGCTAAAAATTTCATGTGTGAGACTTAAATATTACTGTGTCCAGTGGAAGATGTGGCTTTACTCGCCATCGTAAACAGAACATCTTTGACATCAGTCAGAACACACAACACTGGACACCACAAACCATTCAATTATTTTAAGTATCTCCTTAACTAAATATAGGCTACATTTTGGTAAAAACCACACTTAAGCTCAACCTTATCAAACTCATTTGGTTACGTCATCCTCACCACTGCATTCAGACATAAGTATAAAAATCTTTTGATGTTGTCTTATCTACTCCGTTGCAATTCCACTGAATATGACTAATCATGGGTGTAACGCATTTACTAATTAGAATTTCTTTACTGTATGTTGGTATGGATGGATATTCATTCCGCATATTTTTACCTCTGAGTGTATCTATAAAAATATTGTATTGCTTCAGTTCAATTATTTGGTTGAGTTTTACATGGAATGGCTGGTGGTAAAGAACTCTTTTGGGACAATTACAACTAAAAGTTTAATAAAATGGCATCAAACATAATTTTTAGGTAACACTCATTATCTTGTTTGGAACAGGGTTTAAACCACTAATTTTACATGTTGAGGCTGAGTACGACATTTAAAACCTTAGTTTTATCCAATATGTTTTTGATTTGTTAGAATACCTCATGTTGCCATTTTAACACAAAACATTTTGTATTATTTCACACTAAGTTTGCATTGGAGTTCGCCTTTAAGGGTCCTAGATCGCTTAAAATTTGAGATGGCCCATATGTGCCTTTTAAAATTTAGTTATTTTTTTCCTCAACAATCTCCTGGCACTGTTGGTCAAATGTTTCTGATACACTAAGACACCTTATGTTGTCAGTTTTCCTACTATTCAGAAACATGTTACGTACAATTAATAGAATAGAAATATTCTATGAAGAATATAATTTAGCTTTTTACCTTTTTTCGGATATTAAGTTGCCGTGCCAGTATCTGTGCTTCTTTCACTTTAATTTCCTGAACCTCCACCTGGAAGCGCAGAATTAATTACGGGGCACACATAAGGAAAAATATACAGTAATGCATGTTATGGTATGGTCTTCGTCGTGGAAGTCATGATTTCATTAGTTAGGGACTGAGAAGGATTTTATAATAGGAAACAAACCAAACATTTAAGAGCTCAGTGTGGGAAAGTACTTCCTGCAGTTTATTTTGTCGATATGTTGAAGCAATCAACAACAATGGTTTGCTGTTCACAGTTCTCAGATTTTCTTAAAAATTTAGAATTGAAAATATTATGCAAACATGGAGTAATTCTGTAAAGATGTTTTTTTTCCTCCATCGTGGCTCTCTTATCTGTCAGAGAATAGTGGAGTGTAAACGTCAGAGTCAGCACAACGTTTTAATTGACATTTCGTTTAAATGAAGAGATGATGTGTTGGAAGCAACGAACTTTTTTTTTGTGTAGAAAAGAGGCAGTGCCGTCCAAGTTCAGTACAGAATAAATTATAGAACAGGTAAGCAAAATACGGTTAATCTGGTTTACACAACGACGTTACTTCACTTTGTAAGGGGCAAGATAAGGTCGATATCATTTTTCAGAAACAACTAAATCTCTGGTTGTAAGCTACTCTGGGCTTCGCGAACGTCTATTCCTTAAAACCGAAACGTAGTCCTGTCTGAACTTACGTCATGTAACAATATAGGTGATGCTCTGTACATTATATTTAATGAAGACAAAATGAAATATTAAGGCTAAAGGCTAAAGAAGTAGCTACACCAAATTTCAAATGATTGCTTGAAACAGCAAACAATTAATACAAATGAACACGGAGTACATAGTATTACGCACAAGTAGACATTTTTATTGCCTCACAAAACAGCATAAATTTATACGCACATTTCGAAGGTTGTTTGCCTCCTAGCTGATGAATGTCATGCTCACATAACGATCACCGCAGAGTGAAATGTACGGCACAGAATTATGCCATTAGTTGAAAATCGAAAAACTGGCCCAGCTAGCCAATAATGTAAAAATAACAATACGTTATTAGCATAATTGATAAGCCTTCTATCCTCAAAGTGGGTGCAAATTAACCCTGCAAGTTAAAATCGTTTACGTAATCTGGGATTAACAAGTATGATACACGAAAGATAGTAAAGATGGTCAGCTTAATAAGTAATATATGAATACCAACTGTAATAAAATTGAGGAAAATAATATTCTGAGATGTCTTTCTGTCATAAAGATAAAAAATATCCGCCGTTTCCAAAATATAACAAAAGAATAAACAAGATAGGTAAAATTCAAGTCAATTTTACAGACAGTATAACTGTACAAAGTTTGGTGAAATTCTGAAAAAAAAAAAAAAAAAAAAAAAAAAAAAAAAAAAAAAAAAAAAAAAAAAAAAAAAAAAAAAAAAAAAAAAAAAAAAAAAAAAAAAAAAAAAAAAAAAAAAAAAAAAAAAAAAAAAAAAAAAAAAAAAAAAAAAAAAAAAAAAAAAAAAAAAAAAAAAAAAAAAAAAAAAAAAAAAAAAAAAAAAAAAA
>PNEQ01127891.1:0-58360 GCA_003012365.1 Medauroidea extradentata
CACCCCTCTCTCTCTCTCTCTCTCTCTCTCTCTCTCTCTCTCTTTCCCCCCCCCTGTCCCAGTAAGTAGGCAGTTTCTTCACACTTGATCAGAAAACATGGAATTAGCCTATATCTTTTTATCTCATGGTTTTTATTGGCTAGTCGTTTTGGGTGTGTCTTATAAATGGGAATCTAATTAGATAAATTGTAGGGTGTGCTTATGTGCTTGAAGTTCTACTTATCCTGAAATGAATTTGCGATATTTTCGGGTCCCAGCGTGGCTTCGTCTATTAAAAATAGTTGTTCTAAATATGCCAGAAATGCACTAATAATATTACATTTTATCACTGTAAAGGACGTACCACGTGAATTCAATTTGTGTTTTTTAGCTGCAAAATTTGCACTTTTCATTATGTCAGGCAAGATAAAGGCCGTACGCAAGGAGGGAGATTAAAGATTTCAAACAACTCCTTTTTGCAAATATAAATAAAGGTACATATTTATACTTAATTCAATTATAAAGAAACAAAAGAAAATATCTCGCAAGACCTTAAATATTAAAATCTGCTGAGATATCTATATAAAATAAGTGAAATAATATACAGTGGCGGTGCGTAAGGCCGTGCTCTCGTGCTGTAGCACTGAGTAAACTTTTACAAAGTTATTGTGTACCTAATTGTATTAAATTTTAGGTAATGTGACACAATTTATACTTCTAACCTTTCTTTATAATAGATCGACTGTTTTGCGCTAAGTTTTGTAGGCGGACGGAATTTTCTCAAGTAATTTCGCTCGTGTAATCCGCCCTTTTCTATGGTGTAAACCCAGCTCGGTGCTCCCACGGACTAGCGCACGGTTGTCACTCCTCTTTCCTACCCCCTGTCCTAGCCATAGGCGTAGAGAGACGCGGGAACCTCACCTTTATCAACACCTGCTCCGTGCAATGAGCAGAGTAGCCCTGCTATCTACTGCGCAAGCGCGCGACAGTTACGTCAGCGCGTTGACAATTATGGCCGCTCGCGTCGCGCACGTGTTTGTACATTGCAGACTTGTAAACAAAGTAATTTTCGGTGTCGCATGGACGTGTAGCTGACTTAGAATAACTTTTATGAATAGTACGTTACTATGTATTATTACTGTAAATTGTGGGCGTCAGTGACGTGATACTGTGCATAAATAACGAACTGCAGTAGAATCTATGTTATTAGTCTTCGGCCCAATGGATACATTACCGACGCTTTATGCTGGGATAATTTGGTAAGTCGATTTTTACAATATTGGTTAATTTTTGTGAAAATTCTGTGTTGCTTGACGGTGAGTGGAAAATTATTTTAGGTTTGTGTATGTGTTGATTTTCGAGTGGACAAGCACATGAATTGTCTAGTTTTCATAATTGAAGGAGTTATTAAGTTATAGTTTTCGGAATAGTTATTTAATCGTATCAAAATGATATGCCGATGTGGGTCTGAAGATATACGTAGGCCTACTTCGCGTGTGTTAAAAAATTGCGTCTGCATTTAGACAAGCTGAACTCTAATGTAGTCTTAAGACGTCTCACATGCGATATTGTTGGCATTTTATCTACGAGTCGGGATCACATTAATCGTGAGGAAACACAGAGGGAACGCAGTAAGAACAAATGTATAGAAACTGAGATTGTAGGATACTAATTTGCCGTTAGTGGTATTCATTGTTTGTGTATTTAACGAGTACCTATACATTGTAGATAACATCTTTAAGTTGAAAGTTTTTTACAACACACTTTATTGGCTACATTACTGCTTGCCATGAAACGCAGAGCAATTTCTCAATACATGTAAAGCAAAAGTCCTATATCTTTGAGTTAAACATATGATTATTAGCAGGGAAAGAAAGTACAGCGATTTAGCGGGGAAGGGGGTGAAGGAAATTATATTCAGAGCACTGAGCTCAAAACACTGACCGGCCGCCACTGATAATATATATATATATATATTGATTAAATGTAATGGCAATTCCCCCTGTTGTGAAATACTTAGCTTGCGTACAGCTCGAGGATAAAATTGATAGCCAGTTGCAGTTACGGTTTAAATTATGCTCGATTTGTAAACCGTCCTAGTTTTGCCTGTATCACTTTTTCCCAACATATTAAATACTCTTTACTTTAGTACAGTAGATATTGGACAGTTGACTTCTATACTGTATAATTGTATGTTATTAGTGCTGTTAAGAACGGTTGTTTTACCATACATAATTTTGTTTTAAATTTTATTTTCTCTATGCTTAGTAGTTTGTCAATTACTAATTTTACTCTGTAAGAGATGACGATGTAGCTACTTTTGTAGTAGGCCTATTATTTTTTTTTTTTTTTAACATTACTCAATTTAAAAATTTGTAGTGTATGTATAACACACGCATAGGCGCAACTAGAATGGACATTTGGGGAGGGCACCATTCTGTGAATACTGTTATACTCAAGCTACCCCTACCTGTAATCAGTAATGTAGTCAGGATTTATGAATTTCAGACGGGGAAGGATGGCTATCCTGCGAATATTATAAAGGATCACCCACCACATCGTCAAGCGGAGGGTCCGGGGGTTCTCCCCCGGGAAATTTTTTGGATTTCATGGTGCAAAATAGTGCTTTTTTTAGCAGTTTTCATGGCTAAACATGGAATATTCTACTGGTAACAGTATCACTGATTATTGAATATTAAATTAATTGTAATTTTTAAGACCTTGGTTGGTTATTTATTTGGGGGGGGGGGGGGGACGTGCCCTAATGCCCCCCCACCTTAGTTGCGCCTATGAACACACGGCAAATTGTAAACCGGCCTAGTGCTGAAATTTGTACGTGTCTAAATAATAAATTAATTAATTTGTTTATGGCTCGGTATCTTGTCTACTGCAGAGTCATAAATAACACAAGACAGATTTTGTAAGTCTTTGTAAAGTATGTTCAGTTTTAAAAAAATTTATTTTAAAAATGTAAAATGGTGGTGTCCAGATAGAAAATCAAATGGTGAAATTTTTGTGTGGGAGTGGAATGTTTTTCTTCTCTGCGATGTGGTTCAGTAGTAGGCCTACATATAGTACTCAGATTTAAAGTGTGTTCTTTAAAAATTAATAACAATGTCACTTATCATTTACTCTGCATGTTAAAGGTGATATTAATTTATTATTTTGAATGAGGTAGGCTACATTATAATTCTGCAAAATAATTGTCAGAAAAAAATGTTAACTGTAACGCCTATGTGTAAAACAGTAGGCCTAAGGATCAACATCTACAACTTATCATTCCGCCTCGAGAAATGTGTTACACTTTGAGGTGATTATATGGCTGAATATTACATATAACTTATTATTTTAATGCAACAGGTTTACAAATTCCATATGTTATATAGAAACATGCCATTTTAGACCAGTATTAAAAACATGTGTTTCAGCTTGTTTTTGAGTGAAAATGTTGTTATAACATGAGAATATTTTACTAATCAACTATGGTGTGTATGTAAAATGTGAAAAGGTCGTGGAAAGTGCCATGGTGTGTAGGAGAGGTCATGAAATTATGATAACAATTTACTCTAGTGATGTTGCGAAATGAGTGAGTTGAATGAAATGTTGCGTCTGTCGTTAGTGCAGTGTAGCATGGCGCACTGGGTGGGTCTCTGCTACATGACATCTTGTGCTGACAGCCAATAGCGTGTGATAGGTTAGAGTAGTCCCTCTTGCTAAACATAAACAGATGGATGACACATTATTGTAAATCACTGAAATTTTTTATGGGCGGAACGGGCCAAAAAATTGATGGGCAGACGACGCAACGGATCGTTGTAAATCTGCGTAAGGAACACACAACAGATAAATTGAAAGAGTCGTATCAGAAGTAACATAAATTGATAAGGATCTCAAATATCAAATAGCAAGTAGTCATAGTGGACATTACTCCATGCTTTTGACAGTTATTAATTTTTTTTATCCTCCAGTATACACCGAAAGAAACGATTCGGAGTTGTCAAAATTTTTAATACACACATCACACAACAACAAAACAAATACACCATATGATTTCAAACATTGTCAATAGACGTGTTTATGTTCTTACTATGATATAGGCCTACTGTATAATAACATAACATATAAGTTATATATACAATAATAACAAACACATTATTTATCAAAGAATTTTTCTAATGAGTAAAATGCATCTGTTGTCGTCGTACCAGGCCACAGGCCAGGTGGAGTTGCGCCTGGTCGTGGCAGGTGTTCGCAGAGTGTGTCAGTGGCAGGTGTGCGCTGGTTGGTAATGGTAGATGTGCGATACTTGAGTGTGTGTGGCGGATCAGTGACGGTGGCAGGGCGTGTGTGAACTTGACATCGACGTGCGACACCTGCCATCCTGGCCGCCGCATGGCCATCTGCCAGTGCAGGACACATGGCTTCGCCACCCCCTCCCTCTACCATCACATGAAGATGGCAGTCTGGAAGCAGTGGCCGCGACGGAAGGAACGAGAGAGACGTGCCGCGATTCGGTACTCTGATTCGTCCAGCGAGAACGTAACGTGCGTGTGCAACTATCCGGCCCAGTGTTCTACTTTGTTTTGCCATTTTGAGCTGGTTCGCTTAAGGCCCTAGGGTATGGGGGGGGGGTGGACCGCCCCATAAGTGTCCATGTAAGGTGTAGTTTTCGTCAGGTCTTCCCCGATACGCAGCTGTTTCGACTCGCCAGGTGAGAAAGGAGTACGCCGGCACGAACAGACCACGACCCATCGAGCCTCGTGTTCCCGGCTACACGCTTAACCGGGTGGCGCCCAGAGCATTCCAACGCAGCTCCGTTCCTACCTCACTCTCACCGGACACGGCGTCACTGTTAACAAAAATTTTTTTTAGTTGATACTTAAAATTATTGTGGTCGCCGGCCTTCGTAATAGTATTAGGAAGTTTGTTTGTTCATTTCACACCCATGTGATGTGGATTTGTTGTAAGTTTTTTGGTTCTTTTTATTCATTTTTTTATTTATTAGTTTCCTTTTCTACACAACATATGTGTTTGGAATTGTCAAGTTTAAACGGAACAAAAGCTTTATGCAAGTAGTGCCTAGTACAAGAATAATAAATTGTTTTACAACAGTGCAAGATTAAACAATTGATTAAAATAAAAAACAAGAGAGGGAAGAAAGTTGGGCACAGCAATAATCTACATACACAATTAACAACATTCTTATACAAACAATCATAAGAACAGATAAGCAAATACCAGCTTGACCCTTCAGTGTTCTGTGTAACTTATCAGCATTTCTTGTAGAATATTGATGTAAATCACAATTTTTTATAGCTTTCATATTGTACTTACTATATTGTTATAGTTTATATACCTGTATATGCTTACCGCAGTCATTATATTGTATGCTTTATTAAGTTCTCTACAATGACATCTGTATTCTTACAATTATTTTTTGTACAATAAAATCTTTCTTCTAGTTTGAGGAGGTCCCTAAGAATATAATATGATAGCTAATAATGGATAGTGTTGCTCTCATGTCAACAGTTAAAAGTTCTCTATGTTTAGAAACATTGTAGCGTTGTTTCAGTTTTGCAAGTGCGTTCAATAATTTTGTACAAAATTTTGAAAGTTATAGGGTTTTTTTAGGAGGCTTCTCTCTCTTCAGTTTGCACCATTTTGCAGTAGTCCTGTTTTTGAACAATAAAAATGTGTGGTAAATGTGCTAGCCTATATCTTTTTTAAGTTGGATATACTGTGGAGATACACTGTTGGTACCTATACAAAACACTGAGAAAGCATTCAATAAGGTACCACATGTGTTAATGCGTAAAGTTGATGAGTTGCTGGTAGACGTAATTGTAGTGAGATGTATCAGAGACTTCGTCATGGGGTGGCGACAGGGGGTAAAAGTGGAAGACTCCTTATCATATGAGTGTGAAGTGTGTATGGGGCCCTTGTTGTCTATAAGAATGAAACTAATTGGGTTTGGGTGAGTAGCAAAATAAGATTGTTTGCAGAAGACTGTGTTTAATATGCAGAGGTGGGTGGAGAGAACAAGTTGCAGGATGACATTGGTAGGATACAATTGTGGACAGAAGAAAATAAAATGAAAATAAATGTGAGAAAGACAAAACTTGTTAGGTTGACGAGGAAGAAGGTTAGGAGTACGGATATATAAAGTTAACCACCCAGGATCCAACAGGGTAATAAAAAAAACTGTAGATAAAATGATTGTAGAATATATTGATTGTTTTTCTCTAGCGCATAATTGTGTATGGAATCCTCTCTTTCTTATGCAGCAGTTGGTGGCATTGTTAGTATCACCATTACAAAGAACAGATTTTTTTAGTGATTGCCCATCCAGTTTCCCAGAAGAATTGCCATTCCTAGCACAAAAGCAGGAAGTAAGTTCGTTTCTTAAGCTATGTATAGTGTAATATGTGTATTTGTTTTGAATTTCGTTTGGTTTGATAGCTCCAGAAAAGCTTTCTTAACAACATGGATACAATGTTTGCATAAATAATTTTTTTTAGAAATATTTAAAGGGGGTATCGGATGTAACAATATTACCCTCGATCGGATAATGAAAAATAATATTTGTAAAAAATTTTAAATACAGTTGACTATCAATTATCTGTGATAATCATGGGATGGATGATACAGGTGATAAAAAATTGTGGATAATCCTTAACTGTAGTAAAACGTGTTTTTTTTCTGTGTTAGAAACTATGCACAACAGCCCTACAAAATACGTCGTAAGAAAGTAGCAGCCGTCCATTTATTCTGAAACCCTCGTCAAACTGTCAAGTCTTTGACAACAATGCCACCACTGTTGCAGTTTCTATTTCTACTCCCCTGTCATGTATTCTCCTTCATCCGTCGTTCTGTTCCCAGTCTTCTGTTGCTGCATAAAGGAAGAATTGTACTTTCCATACTCGTTACTCTGAACTTTATGGAACTGTTACAAGCATCAGCTATAATTCCCCTGAAACTGTGTAACTTAATATGTTTTGTTTCTTTCAACACTGCCTTTTTTTATTCGTCTCTCCCCCCCCCCTCCCAATCCAATCATTACCAAGACTACCTTTATCTGGAGAAATTACAGCTCGAGGTCAAAGCTATAGAATCTGTTGTGTTTCACGTATCTATTGTCAAACAATCTCCTTCCCACCCTTGAAACTAACCCGGCAGTTATTCCAGTACAAAAAAAAAGATTAATTTTTCGTAGGTGCATCCTTTCTCTCTCCTCTCGATAATACACACTTTATATTAATGAAAATCACTTGTTTGAAAATTAATTGATCACCAACTAAAACTTTTGCGACTGTGACTCGAAAAAGCATTCAGAGAATGAATGAGTCTGCGGCTCGTGGGTGCAAGCAAGGATCGTGTGCCGGCAGTGCGCGAGATGCTGATTGTAAATACTTGTGCGGTGTTGTCAGCTCGCAACTTTGTGCCGCAACTGAGCCCATCTAGATTTAACTGTGTTTCAAACTGTAGATAATATGGATATTTTATTATTTAACAGTCATGATTAATACTACGTATTAATGATTATAAACACTTCAGTTGTTTTTTCTGACATTTACATCCATATAAACATAATTTAGGAGTGTTTACACTGAACTTCAAAATTTAATATATTCAAAATACACCGCGGTTAGGCATCATTAAAAATTACGTTAATTTTGTTTAACCTGCTCAAGCCAAACGTAAATGTGGTTAGTACCTAATCTGAAATTGTTCTATTTTTGTTTATTTCAAAGAATTGTAATTTGAAATTTTTTAAAACTTTTTTAAAGTTCTTTTACAAGGTGTTGCTTTGTGCTTTATGTATATTTAATCCATTATTACAATATAAACCACTTTAAAAAGATTCTCTAACAGTTATATTACTCATTACAGATGTTCTTTGCCAACTTTATGTATACTATCGGATCGAGGGATACCAGTTATCAAATTGAGGAATTTTGGATTTTCGACTATCGGATCGCGAGTGGTTTGCACTACCTATTGTAAAAATCTGTATTAAAAATACCATGTAGGGCCTACTCAGTTTTATTCATTCACGTTTGTAGACAACACGGGTAGTTGGGAAATTCATCCAGTATTTAGATATCTCTGTTTAAACAATTATTCTGTTTTCAGAATTTTTTTTTAATTAAGAAAATTCCTTAACGTATCTGATCCCTTGTTGTGCCTTAGTGCTGTTATATACATTGCTAAACTTTTCATTCAGTAGCTTCTCATTTTTAGCCCTTTTTTTTTAACCACTAATTGTATGCATTACATAACATTTTCTTACGGGCATCAACGTTGCTTAGTGGGGGTTGGACATGTGACCTAAACACGATGAAATTTTGTTACACCCTCTAGGCAAACCAAAGCCAGTAGAGGGTGGAACAAGTTCAAAAACGGCAGGGGGGTCTTGAGTTAAATTAGGATTAAATAGTAACTGCCAAAAAATTTGCATGTCATAAAAAAAGCTCTTCAAAAGTAAACAAAGCAAAAGGAATGAAGCCAAATAATTGCCAACTCTGCAATACCACAAACATCAGACAGTTTACTAGATCAAGATCAAAATACACATGTTGCCAAACAGCACTCAACGAAACCTGTTCAAAAGGTACCACATTACCGGTAGTGTGGGAAATGCATTAAAAATAATGCTATTTAACTATAATCATTGTGCTGAAATCTAAACACAATGATAATATAGGAACATCCAAAATTTTGTATAGTCAAAACAGTAATATATTGCGGTAATGACAAATTCAAGACTGAGGAAATTTGCAACTCGTACTACACAGTTACCCAATTACTGGAAACAAATTTTGACACTATCCAGAAACGTTGTTCTTAATGTCTCGGAACTAATTTTCTGACTTTTCAGAAACTGAATAAGTACAAAACAACAGCTGAACATACAATATTGTATCACATTAATTGAGGTTTTATGAGGTGTCTATTTTTTTAGTTTGTTGAAAGTAAATATAAAAACATTTTAATGCTTATAGATACAAAAGAAAAAAGTGACAATTTTATGTCAGGATTTAGCTTGATTTCGATTCAGTTATTTAACAGCCTTGACATCTTCATTACACATGAAACATTCTGAATATGTTGCCGCTACCAGTGTGCAGGGATTTTGGCGATGCTGCAATCAAGGGGGGCATGATAGATTAATATGCCCTTAGGCGCCAGTTCCGCATGGTTGGCCTGCTCGGCGGAACACGAGCATGAGATACTAGCCTCAGGAAATGTGGTCGACGGCCCAGCGGCTACCCTGCTGGTCACTTATGTCTTGTTGGTTGTATATCACTCAACACACACTATATGCTGCACCCTTGTTAAGGCCAGGGCAATGCCTGGTTATGTCTGCGGGGATTGACACATGTAAGTAAAACACTTGTATAACAGAAGTCATTTATTTGTTTCACGACCGCCCGACACGTCTTAGTTTAGAAGCTGCACGGACACTGCCATGATGGTGGCGTACCACGCACTACTTGCGGCTGGTGTGCGCCAAAAACAAAAATAATGAATGAGGATGATTACATGTGAACCCTGACGAAAAATAATGATGAATATTACTGATGCCTTAAAATATACGGATTTACTCAACTTTGTGATAAGTCCTACTATGAATATTAATTTAAACTGAACTATTAGCCTATATGAAGACACTAATTAATTGAATCCTAGAAATGATTACATTTTATTTTTATATTTAAATTATTTCCACGCAGGGTGTCCAGCGATAGGCAAATTGTGGGAAGTACGGGAATTGTACGTGATTTTTTCGGGGTCATGAATGTGCGGGAAATGTACTTGAAATTTTTATTTTGTGCGAGAATTTTTCTGCCACCAATCATTTTTTTACGTCATCAAGAAATTGGGCGGTACTTTGACTGCTGCAATTTTAGTTATTTCTAGTGAAAAGTGCTTTTCACAATGAGCAAAGTTGTGAATTTTTCCATTTTTGTTTAAAATCGCGAATTCCCATCATTCTGTGCTAAATTACTAGATAAATGCGAAATTTTTAACACATTCCTTATAAAATAACGTATTTAATTCGAGAATCAATTGAAGGTGAATCGACAGAATCAATTTTTGACAGTGAAAGCAAGTGCTAGATTAGAGTATATCGAAGTTGACGAGAAAATGGTGGGCATACTGTTTCGTGGGTTCATTGAATGCATTTTGCATTTATTTTTTCTGTTTTTACGTGGTACTCTGTAATTTTTTATGTTGGTTAATATTGTAATTAAATAAAGATTGAATATATTTATGCAACAGCAAGGATTAAGTACAAATGTTGTTGAGATTCCGATGAAGTTGTGATGTGTAATTTGACTGAGTTAATGTCGCCTAAAATGGCAAAAATTTTCTTTCATGCATTGTATGAAAAGCCAGGAATGTATGGCAAAATACAGCATTAATTTTATTGCCAGCAAAAACTGTGAAAATAACAAGGATTAAATTGTTGCGCCTACAAATAGGGAATATAGATGCGCAACACAAATAAATAGATAAGGTATTTAGGTTATAATTAAAAATGAAATATTTGCCCCTTAGCACGTGTTTCTTTTACCGAATATTATTTATATGTACAGTATGTTCTTTCGTAAACTGTGACGTAAATAAATTAAGCTCACAGTTTTAAAGTGTTAGGACTAAGTGAAAAATTCTGGAGGGCATTAACCTACATAACTGTTAAATTTTATTTTATGTAAATTTTTGTCAAGAAACGTTTCTGATTTAAGACTGTATAAATAATTATAAATCTAATATAATATAGTGCTCGACCCTCATGTTTTATAAATTTCTTCCCACAATTCTATTCATGTGCACTTCTGTGTTGTTCACATTGACTGAACCATCAAATGCAACAAAAGAGGACTTTCAACAATTCAATCAATTTACAAATTTGTGTAAAGGAAATTATTTTAATTAAGTACTGGATTAAAGTAGGCTAATACGTTTTACATACCTTCGCCATCTCTAAAAATAACATAAAAACTGTATGGTTATTGTTAGTTGGCTTGGGTAGCACAAGTTAACATAGTATCACGTTTAAAGCACTGTTCTGGAATTTTTCAGGAAATGTACTGGAAATTAAAATTCCACTTTTATTGGACACCCTGTCCAGTCTTTGCTTAATTTTTTTAAAATGTTTACTGGTTGCAAGCTAGGTGGCAATGGCTTGTAGCTGGATGAGTTAAACTATCATCTGGGGGGTGCAGGGTTCCCATGCGGGCAGTTAACATGGCAGATGGTTATGGAGAAGCCCGTAGTGTGGTTCACGTCACACACTACCCTCTGCTGGAGACAGTCTGCCGTGCTGCACGCACCATCATCCCCCTGTATCCAAAAGAGCAGGGACTGGAGTTTGTGGTTTACAGGGGGGGCCAAAGATAGTACTGGTGCTGTGGTCCACTATTTGGAGATGCTCTATGATGCTGTCTATGCCGCGTGCCCACATCGACGGCTGCTTGGGGAGGAGGTGGTCCTCCGCTGGCCGTACAGGGTGCACACGGTTCGCGGCGGAGATGCTTGGAGCTCCTCGGTAAACAGGCATCACTGTCATTGTTGAAATCCTCGCTGCTGTCAGCTGAGAAGTGAGGGCGTCATTTTCGCCACGGACGGGAGGAGGGAGGTGCGTCTCCCTGCTGCAGGCCTGTGTGGTCGTCGCAGTTTTCCTTGGCGTCTATTTTCAACCTTCTCTGCAGGCGCGCCTCTGGTAAAAGCATCCCAAGTGCGTCGAAGCTTCGTGATGTGAAGGAACACAACGTAGCTCGTGCATGGCTCTGTGACGCCAGACAGACGAACTCCGGGCGGCGTCCTTCAAGGAAGGAGTCGTGACACTTAGTGTTGCGGCGATTGGCGCACTACCATTCGGTGGTGCGGCGGTTCCAGTGGGGCGCTGCTGACAAACTGCGTCTGGTCTGGTTGTCGCGACTGATGGGTGTATTGGTAAAGGCATCGTGGCGTCTGGCGTCGTGATGATTTGCATATTTTCGGATAATGACGTGATTTGGATGGTGTCCGCTTGCATCTCAGTTGCATCTACTACTAATGGTGAAGTCAACTCATCTATGGAAGCCCTACTTTCAGGCGCGTCCCTTGTAGGCTTCAAGATGCTGGTGTCACGGATCGTGAAAGGTGGCGAAGGGTGGCGCGATCTGGTAGTGCAAGGGGCTTATGCACGGTGGTTGCCAGGTGCTGTTACTGCCCCTGGTGTGGCGTCATTTTTACTCTTGGTGTCTACGCCGTTTTGCGTTACGGTGCTGTCAACTTTGGCTGCAAGGCGTAGGCGGTCCCGATGCACAAGAATTTGCCAGCGGCGACTGATCTGTACGAGATAGCTGGTTGCACCTCTTAGAGTTCGCTATTCTGTGCAGCCCACTCCAGCGAGGTGCAAACCCACCACAAAATTTCTTCTGGGCGGATGAAAGTGGTTGCTCTCCGACGTACACAAGCTGACTAACATGCAGCCGCCTAGGCGGACATGTGGTGGCAGGTAGCCATTTGTTTGCATATTGTTCTTGCCTGGCACGCACGTTGTCCATCATCTGTGCTCGACGCTCATGGCATGCCTGGTCATTCTCGGCCACCCCAGGGCCCACTCTGGGTGGACAAGCGAACTCGCCTGGCAGGGGAAGGTCGCAGCCTTGCAGGTGTGTAGCCTGTGGCTTCACTCACGTGGTAGCGGAGGGAGAACAAAAGGGCCGATAAGTGCTCGTCCCAGGCGGTATGTTTCTGACCCACGCTGAGACGCAGATGAGTTTTTTTATGTCCTGATTGGGGCGCTCTGTGAGATTCGCCCGTGGGTGGTAGTATGATGTTGTGTGATGTACCACTCCCCACTTTGTACACAAGTCTCTCCATACGCATCCCGTGAGTTGTGTCCCATTATTGGACAAGAGTACACGAGGGTAACCCCAGCGGAGATAAAATTCTGTGCTTAGCACCCGACCGATGCATTTGGCGCCCGCACTAGATACTGGATATGCTACCATTCAGTGCAAAAATATATCTTCCACGACAAGCACAAACCTCTTTCCTGTGGCAATTCTAGGATATGGGCCCATCAAGTCTAGGCAACAGTGTCAAAGTGCTTAGTAGGTAAGCATGGCAGTTGCTGCGCTACACCATCCAAGCGGCGGTTCTTGAAGCAATTACACGCGTGACACGCACATACAAACTTACGTGTGTCACTGGCTGTACGTGGCCAATGAAAATAGCGGTGCAGATTGCGACAATCTGGCCTGTGCCTGGATGTCCCGCAAACTCACTAGCATGCACGTAAGTCAGGACGAAGTTTCACACTGCGCGAGATATGAACAGGGTCCTAGGTGCATCTGGTGTTCTGCGCTTTGATTCAAGCCTACCGTCAAGTACGCGCCAGCCTTCTACTTCACCGACCGCGCACTCAGTGATGCGACGTTGCGACTATTCACTCAACTGTTGTGCGTGTGACAGCCTGCTATATACTTTGTCCAATGTTACGTCAGATGTTTCCACAGCAATAACATTGCAGCTCTCAGTGGCAGGGTGGGAATCAGCGGGTGATGGGGGAAGGAGATTGTCCCACACATCCTCGTTGCGTGCCATAGTGTTGCCAGGTACACGGGAAAGTTCGTCAGCCAGCTGATTCTCTGTACCCGGGACGTGCTGTAACTCAAAATCGTAGGATTGCAGCAATAGCGACCAGCGGACTAACTTGCTACGTGCTTCTCGCATTGAATGGAGCCAGACGAGACATCGGTTATCAGTATGCAGTGAAAAGTGTTGATACTCCAAGAATGGCCGGTACAGTTTCATGGCCCAGACTACTGCCAAACCCTCTCATTCATTGACAACATGACGACGCTCGACTGGTCCAAATTTGGCGCTTCTGAAATCGATCACCTGATGTTCTTCCTCTCCTAATTGAAACAGAACTGCTCCGAGCCCTTGCTCGCTTGCATCAAGTTGTAGGTAGGGATGACAGCTTGGGTCATGATTTGCAAGTGACGGGCATTCGTAGAACCTCAGCGTTTTATCTCTGTAAAACACTGTTCATGTTCATCTGCCCATACATACCGGCGGTTAGGCGAAAGCAAGTCTGTGAGTGGTGCGGTAAGAATGGCGAATTTACTTACGTACTCCTGTAACCACTTTACCAGTCCGAAGAGCTTGCGTAATTGCTTACGTGTATGCGGAACTACACATTGCTTAATAAGTTGGAGCTGCTCGTCTGTTGGCATATGTCCATTTTCATTTAGTAAATGTCCCAGGAACTTTATTTCCGCCTTGCCCAGGTGACACTTGTGGTTAGCGCACAACAGTTTGTTGATTGCCAGACGTTCTAGAACTAGTATCAAGTGACGAACATGATCCTCCCACTACTCCGACCATATAATCATGTCTAAGTAGGCTATGGTGAACTTGCCTATATGTCCGTCTAACACTCGCACCATCGTTGACTGAAAAGTGGAGGGGGCACATTTCAAGCCGAATGGCATCAAATGAAACTGGAAGCGTCGCCCGTCTGGTGCTGTAAAAGCAGTCTTGTGATGGTCTTCATGTGTCTCTGGGACTTGCCTATAGCCCAAGCAGAGGTCTAACGATGTCAGTACCTTGGCTCGGCCTATTGCAGACAAGGCCTCGCAGACATTAATGTATGTTGGTGTTATAGGGTTTATTGGCCTGAAGTCCACACATAATCTCCAAGATCCGTCTTTCTTCAGTGCTATAGTAATGGCTGAGTTGTAATGACTGCCTGTAGGTTCCATGACACCTTCGTCAAGCATTTTGCGAATCTGTTCTTTTATGATTTTACACTGATGCGGCTGATAACTACAGGCGGTGCATACACTGGTTTATCATTCTCAAGGGGAATGGTGTGTACTGCTACGTTAGTATGGCATAAGGAATCAGCTGTTGTGTGGACGTCATGCCGTTCATTCAGTATGCTCTGTACTGCAGCGTGGTATTTGGGTGGTCCTGCGTGATCTTGATCCTCTAACCGGATGTCTGGGGCTTGCTTCTTGGGGCGAGGATCTGAGTTATGCACAGTGCGCATGTACTGTTTGTCGAAGTTAATGCGACGCTCGGCTGGTTTTACAACAGTGTTCTGTTCGGTCAGCCATGACATACCAATGGTAGCGTCCTCGCGAAGATCGGCAGAAACAAAAGTTGTGGTGGTTGTTACAAAGCCGCATATTCTAACATTGAACACTCCCTCGCCTGAATATGGAGTAGTAGCAAGCTGTATGGTATAAGTGGTAGGGGTCAATTTACGTACGTCCACAAAACACAAGTGAACAAAATTTTGGGATGCTGCTGTATCGATCGGTGCCCGGCAAAGTTTATCATTCAAACTTATGGGAATCCTGATCATACGGTTAGAACTAAGGTTGAGCTGGTTGAGTATGATTTGTTGTACTGACAGGTTGGATAGGTTGGGCCTCACCTGGGTGCTGATGACGTCTGATCGACATACCCCTGCACTCCGTTTCCCGCCAGTGGTTTGTTCTTGTAGCGATGTTGTGGCGGCGATACACCCTTAACATAGTTAGGGCACTCCCATCGCCAATGATAGTTGTCGCCTTCGCAGAGGTCACATGGCTCCAGTGGCAGTTGACGTGACTGGCGGTCACCGGTCACATGTGCCAGTGTTAGCAGCTCTAGGGGGTGGGCGGGGCAGCACTGGCTGGCCCACTGTAGTCGTTGATATCCGTGATGACTCGGTTGGCAGAGCGCGAGCACTGTCACTGGGACCGCATGGTGAAGGCGCACCTTGATCTTCGTCACTGTGTTTACGTGATAAAGTCCCGTTTCTGTCCCGGCGCGTTGGCTCGTTGTCACCATGATGCTGGTCTATTAACATAAGAGATTGCATGAAATCATTGACACTGGTATGAATGAATGGCGCTAAAGCAGTGCGGAACTCTGGCCTAACTGCGGATGCTACAATTTCCAGCACTTCACATTCTGACATGTCAGTGTTTAATTTTTGGATTGCATCAATTTTTCGTGTGGCGAATTCAGTGACAGGCTCGCAAGGCTGCTGCCTACTTCTCTGAGACAACTCGGCTACGTGCTTGCAGAGACGAGTATGCGCTTATGAATCTGCACTGAAACGCACGGAAAAACTCTAGTCAGATGATTCCAAAAAAATTTACTGCTCGCAACCAATGTCTTGCTTCTCCCATTAGCTGGTTGCATATGCAGTTCTGCCAGTCTTCTTCACACACTCCATAGCGCTGTAGGCGTCATGTACAGTCGGTCACATAAGCTTGTGGTTCCTCGCTGACAAGTCCAGAGAAACACGACAGCGACTGGAAACGTGTCTGCGTAGTATGATTTGCTGCAAGTTCCGCGTGCATTGTTGGCGCTGTCAGCTGATAGGGTGTGGATGTCACAGAGGGGGCATGGTCCTGCCTTACTGATCAGTTGGAACAGCCGAGTATCGCACTCTAGTGTACGTGCGGCATAGGTACCAGTGCTGACTGTAAGTGTTGGCAGAGACTGTAATTAGAGTCACAAAAATTTGACGCACTTGGCGTACTTTGGTTGACCCTCACACAAACGCCAGCCTTCCATGATTTGTGCTGTTGCAGCGTGCATAGGCCACACCCACTGCAGGTTACTTCAACATTTTGGCTGTGGTGCTCACATGGTACTAGGTAAGCCTGCTGGAGTAGGCGGTCTGCTGTGCTGTTTTTTCTGTTTGGCTAACTATCGTGTGATTGCAAGAATTGAAATACACTGTTGTTTCCTCTGAGTTCATTGTCTTAATTTATTTTCTAAGTCCAGTTCCAAACGCTATTGGAGTTTGAATCATTGCAGGATGCTGACATAGTGATATTATTTGTTAGGCGTACTGAATTGTTGTGGCCCTTATACTAAGTTAGCTGTGGCTTTCTTTATTTCTCGTTACTTACTGCTGGTATGTGTTAAGTGCAAATGAATTAGGTCTATTATGTTTCAGATGGCAGCTGAAGATATCTGCATAAAAGAAGAGCCACTGAAGCAAGAACCTTGGGAAGATGTTTTCCCTACAGTGGAAGTCAAAAATGAATTCCTTGTAAGTGTTTTTCCTTGTTGATGGTGTATTGGTAGTTCTGTTTGAAGTCTAGTACACACAGGTATCTTTCTTGTACATGAAAGTGAGCTTCAATGTTGTACAAGAAAGGGAACACTAGCTAAGTGTGTTTGGTAGCGTCTTGCCAAATATATAGATCAGTTCACACAGACTGTTTCCTTGTACGAGAAGGTGTACACCATTAATATGTTGAATGCAGATTAATAAGCTGTGTTTGTGGTATTGGGGTAATTTGCATTACTGCTTATTTCAAAATACTTTGACTTTGTAAGCTATTTTGTTAAAAAAAAAAAAAAAAAAAAAAAAAAAGTTGCACTTGCATCAAAATTGTTTGTGTACATTTGACTTATACAAGAAAGATAACAAAAAATTTAACTGTCCCTATCTCTCACAACCAGCTAGCTTATGCAAGTCCATAAAATGCTAGCTACTAGTATGCTTGGCAATTATTGACATGATGCAAGTTTACTACGAGTCAAGGTGAACAGGAAAGTGTTATCTTCTTGCTTTGAAAAGATTCCCGTCTGTACTAGGCATTAGGATGCGTGAGAAAAAATTTCTATCCATCAGCTATAGGAGCAATCAGTTGATGTTGTTTACCAAAAATAACACACCAGAGGGTATGCATTAACATTTTGTTGACATTTAATTTAACGTTTCAAGGTTATTACTGAAGAGAGATGGCCAATCTTAACAATTTTTTAGTGCTCTGCATTAAGGGCGTTCACTTGGTAAAAATGGATAATTTCATTTTTGTACGACGCAGTGTTAGTTTTATAGACGTTACTTACGATTACATTCTTCAGTTGTGAAACTTTTTTAGCTCTCATAGTTTTCCTATAGCGGCATGTCAAGGTCTAAATTTGTAAGTTACGAGAACATGCTACTAACAAATACAAACTGACTTACTTGAATGACATAATTTGCAATGAAATTAAATAGTATGGGCCATGTGCTAAAAGATTTAAAACCGCACAACAAAGTCCCTTCGTATTTTTAAAATTAGCCATAAATAAAGAAAATTACGTTTTTTTTTTTTAGAATTTTGTAAAAATACAAAGAAATTGCATTGTGTGATTTAAAATATTTTAGCATATGACCCATACTATCTAATTTCAGTGTAAATTTCATTTGCATAAGTCAGTTGGTTTTGTTATTAGCATGTTCCCATAACTTGCAAATTTTGACTTTGACATGCCGCTTTGGGAAAACTATGAAAGCTAAAAAAGTTTAACAAGTGGAAAATGTAATCACAAGTATAGTCTGTCTCATGTAACTCATCCGTATTTTGACATTTCTCTTCTGAGAAATGTGCCTGGCAGTTCCATTGTTTGGAGCTTTAAACCTACGTGGCTTCCTGGAAAAGCAAGGCTTCTGCAATCCTGTTTACATATACACTTCTCAGAAGTGAACTGTCAAAATATGGAATACTTACATGAGACAGACTATAATGTCTGTAAAACTAACATTATATAGTACAAATATAAAACTATGCATTTTTGTACTCGAGCTCCCTTAAAGTGACTTCTCTTTCAGAAAAACTTTCATTTATGATGATATGGCTTTAACACACACAGACATGTATAAAAAAGTTATTTAAATACTTAATTCACCTTTTCTGTTTTATAATTCAGGATTAATGAAATGTTCAGAACCGACATATTACAGAATACTTAAGAAAATGTTCTTCACAATTTTAACACAACACTTAAACAACTAAAAAGTATGTAGCCTATGTATTTTGTCTGGATCAACGAAGTTTTTCGGCATAATTTTGTTGTTGTTAGTAAAATATAGTGTTTGCTGTTATTGTATATCATTTTAGTTAGCTAAAGTGGAGAAATTTTCTCAAAATTTACGTTGGACATATACGACCGCTCTTAAGAGGGCGTGGTACATAATTCAACGCTAAATGTGTCCATCTATAATTGTCGGTTCCTTGAAGCCAATTCGCAAAAGTCAAAAAACAGCAATCCTAGACAATAGGTTTAGCCAACGTTTTGAACAAAATTGTTTCCAGTGTTAGGAACTTATGAGGCTGCATTTAACTGCAGCACAAGAAATCATACATAATGAATGAGTAATTATGGATAAATATTTACAAAGTTGGCAAATACCAATATCTAGGATTGTCGTTTTGTTTTTTATCTATATTGGCTTCGACAAAAGTGTAGCATTCAATTGATGTTTTCAACATTTATCTATCTGCCAAACACTCTTAAGTTTCCTTTGTTTTTGTGACATATCATTCCTTTGGTTCAGCTGAATGAAGTCTTACAAACTGATATATGATGGTAGTGTTCAACCTCTCTTCTTCCTCCAATGTTATCTAATGTAACACTGAAGTTCTAAAGTTATATTAAGGGCACACTGTTTCCATGAGAAATCAATCTGTTTCTTGCTGACCAAGCTACATCAGATGATATTCCTGATGTCAGGTCATTATACACATTAGCCCTCCTACTGTGTGATGTAATATATCTTGTTAGACAGGGAAGTGACACTCCAGCACACAAACAAGCCTACTAACACTTAGTCGTATTCATAGTCTAAAATTGAACTCGTAATTGTAAACATTCTGGCATTCTCTTTTTTCTCGCGTAGTTTGTGAATGTGTAATGCTGTTCTACAAACAGTGTTCATTCTGGTTCTAGTCAGACATATTAAGTTAATGCATTTCAAAATTATAGACAAGTCTTTATCAAGAACTCAGCAAATTCTTAAGTTTGCACAAGAATGTATATTTAATTCAGATTCTAGTGAGTTGAAAAATAGTAGTAATAATAGATATAATAATAATAATGTAATTTGGCAACACAGGTAGGCCTAATGCCTCAGCAATTTTTTATTACAGTACTGGTAATTTCTCTTGTTTGCTAGAAGTTAAAGGTCATATCTTTGGTGATCGTGATGACCTTGAAGGGTACTGTTTGGCAAGATATAATTTAGCCTGCTAGCTGCACTTGTTAGTAAACATCAGTTTACATTACCCTTACTATCAAATTGTCTATACTTAACTGAAGTCTTTTTAATTATTGATTATAACTACACACAATGTCCACCAGTAGTTTCCGAGCAGGATGACGTATGAAAAGCTGCGTCCAGCAACTGTACGAGTTACTTAAACAATGGACGTCCTAGTACCTATGTTCATAGGACTCAAAGTATTAAAAAAGTTCATACATATTTTGGTTTTAAAATATTATAAAATAAAATGAAACATGTTAAGGTCATAATTTTTAGTGTTTCATTTTCTTACTTTAAAAAGAGTAAGAAAAGCATTAAGTGTAACCAAGCAAGGATTGTTTTTATAATAAATTGTCTTAAACATTGACAGTTGCTGAAAACAGAACATATATTTCGCTGTATGTAATTAAGCCTCGTTTATCTTACTTGATGCTGTCTGTTGTCATACACTTGTTATATTGAAGACATAAACCAAAATAACAGAACATAAAAGATCCCATAAGGAATTAGTCAACAACAGATGAAGGGGGAAAAAATATCTCTCTCTCACACACACACAAAAAAAAAAATCAAACAAATTTGTTTTGTTATATGTTTATAAAATTCAACCTAAATTTATAACGCACATAAATATGATTTGTACGTTAATACATTTAAATGTTTCTTTTATAATTCATGTAGTTGTATTGATTGTGTTAACATGTCGTTGGCCCAGTTCAAAAGGCGAACAACTCAAAAAATGGCATTTTTTAGTTTGGCTCACCAACACATAGTTCACTCTACCCAGTTGAAAATAAAAACAACACGTAAATTCATTTTTAATTTCTTTTAACTACGTGACACTTTATTCTTATTATCAGTGATGAGCGAGAAATTGTGTCTTATATTTTAAAGTGTCATAATTTAAGTAAGGCATACTATAAACATTTTAAACACCTTAAATAGTTACCTCTATACAAAGTTATATAACAGACAGAGGTACAAGTACTTACAAATGATACTTGTAAATATGTACTTGCACACGAAGGGACGACACATTTTTTTGCGAAAGCGCGGTCGCGACATTTCGCCAGTATCAAACTGGCTTCCTCGGACGGCAGGACATGGCACACTGCAGTCCAGTTTTATAAGAATCCTCTGTAAGTACTTGTACCTCTGGCTGTCATATTACTTTGTTAGCCTAGCAGCCTATTTCCTGCCATTCGTATAAGTTACTTCTGTACTTTTGCTTCAAATTCACACCTACCAAATATGTTAATGATTTTTCGACAAAACTGAAATCTTTCTATAGGAATTTTACTCACAATTGGGGATTTTTTAGTTGCCTCCCTTTTGATCTGGGCCATCGTTGTGGCACTTGTTGAAGGTGGAGCAAGTGGTGCTGAGTGTACTTACCGGACATGACATTACCAAACATTTGCTTATAATGCAATAAAATAGCTAGTCGTGTCTACCTTCGCTATATTGTTATTCAGTTCTGCATGTGAAAGGCCAACATTCTTGGTAGTTGTTAGTCTTATAACTTGGACGTGCTTCGCTGTATGCATTGACTCTCACAAGGTAATTTTTCAGGTTGTTAGTGAAGGTGTTAATATAAAGGAAGACCCTCTAAAGTGTGAACCTTCACAAATAGTCTTCCCAGAAATCGTGGAGGAACTCAAAGAAGAATTTCTGGTGAGTAAAGGCTACTAAGTTATAATATTTAATAGTAGCTGTGGTGTATAATGTGTAAGTTATTGATAAGTACTTCCTGCTGTAGAGGCAATTTGTTTGTTGTTACTTTAGCCTTACTGTAAGAAATAGTGTTTCATAGGTTATTTTATTCCAAAGTGTTCAGCTTTGTTGTAAATTCATACATCATTTTGATGGCAATACAACACATTTTTACATTTACTCTGGCATGTACTCATATTGTAGGGTATCTGTAGCTGTTGTTACATTCATCTTACAAAATGTTGGGTTGTGAGATCCTTTTGTTCAGCGTCGTCTTCCGGATAGCTCAGTGATTTAAGTATTTAGCTTGAGCATTAACTTTATATCCTTTCCCGTCAGTAATGTGCAAGCTTATCACAAATTCAAGCAACTTTCCATCTATTTAAAAAAATTGCATTTTTCATCACATTATAATTTTTTACAAACATATCACTCGGTACTGAACAAATGTAAAATAATACTGGTAAAGAACTGTTTAATGAAATGGCATATGTTTACCTACCATGTTCTTCGCTTCATACAGCATTGAGATCATCACGTGTAGAGATAATATTGCCTACTTAAAAAAAATGTAATAAAAAACATGAGAAAACAAAGTCCAAACATTAACTCATGATTATTGTAATTCTTCATGAAAAATAACAAACGCAGTGAAATTTCTTCAATCACATACTTTTACTTCCACAAGCAACCCAACTTATCTCTCCGAGAGATGCCATTTTCTACGTACACTTCCGTTACACTAAGGTGCTACGAACCTGCTTTCACCAAAAATACCGACACAACAAAAAATATCTTTATTGTTTACAACACCTCCCCTCAATAAAATATTTTTAAGAAACAAACAATCTTTTCCTGAATTTTACAAACAATGTACCACCAAGAGGCTTAGTAAAAATATCACCAAGTTAATCACTAGTTTTGACATAGTCCAACTTGATAATGTTTTCCAACAATTTTTCTTTAACAAAAGATTTCTTAATTTTAAGATGTTTGACTCTAGGGTTATCAGTGACCATATGTGCAAGTTTTATAATGGACTGGTTATCCTCAAACAAAGTGATGGGTCTAACTTCTACTTTAAAGTCATGCAACAAATCTTTCAACCAACATGCCTCACTGGTAGCTTGACTAAGGGCAACAAACTCTGCCTCAGTAGATGACAAGGCCACTGATTGTTTTTTTTAGAAAACCAAATAACAGTACAACCAAAGACCTTAAAACAACAACCAGTTGTAGATTTACAGTCATCACTTCCTCCCCAGTCACTGTCAACATAGCCTACTACATCATCATTCTTGTTTCCATAGTAAGTGAAACACTTATCTAATGTACCTTTGATATACCTCAGAACATTTAACAATAATTTATACAATAGAGTGCTTGCACAACCCTGGTATCTACTCAAGATCGTAACAACAGCACACAAATCAGGTCTTGACTCCATTGCAGCATACATTAAAGACCCAACCAATTTTATGCATTTTGACTCAATTTCCTCATTTTCTGATCACTCCTTTAACTGCTCAAATTTGAAATTTTTGTCAATGGGCAAAGACAGAGGTTTGCATTCTGACATACCATATAACTCTAACAAATTCTGCAAATATTGTTTTTGACTAATGGTACTGCAACTACTAGCCAGGTCCTGCTTTACATCAACACCTAGGAACCTTTTGATACAACCCATCTCTTTCATTTTGAAAGTACTACACAGCACTTTTCTAAGGTGAAACAACTCATTTTCACAATTACCAAAATACAAAATATCATCCACATACAATAACAAAAATGTTCGTTTGTTGTTTGTACACTTAGAATAGACACAAGCATCTTTGTCAGAACGAACAAAACCTAATCATAACATAACCTTGTCAAACTTACAGTTCCAATACCTTGGTGCTGTTTTAAGCCCATAAATTGACTTACCAACAGAATACTCTGAATTTGCATCCTCTGGTAATTTCAAGTAAAGTTCCTCATCAATCTCACTATTCAGAAATGCACTTCATACATCCATTTTGTTACGTTTTTATACATGTTACTCCGTTTTTACTTTACTTAGTGATGGTGGAGTTATTTATGTAAAACATACAGTTTATTATGATTTGTTTAAATGAGGGATTCTTTTAATATGAGTGAGACTCGCAGTCTAAATATCAGGTACGGCTTTAATTTATAATATATACAACTATATCATTACATTTACGGTGTTCTTTACGGAGGGAGGCAAGAATAGTTAGAGACATTTATGATTACTTAAGAGCCACTCAATTTAGCTACGACGATGATAGTCCCAGCTTGTTAATGATGCCGAGGCTGATGTGAGGAAACATCCACGGTGTTCGGCACGTCGTAGATCTGGACGTCGTGGTGCATCTTGGTAGTGAAGTGGTCCTGGCGACGAAATGGGGCAGACAGACCTTGTAGGTAGCGTGACACGCCCTTTTATCGCGCTCTGTGTGCCAACTCGTACCGCTGTTGGAGTGGGGAGTTCTGCCTTGCAGTTTGCAGCAACTTATGTTTAATATTATGGAATTCCTGGCCGGGTTGCCTGGTTACTGATCGCTGTGTTAGAACCAGGGTTACATGGTTCATAACAATTTGCTGCACAGGTAAATTCAATTTAGTGGCAACATTCATAAATACTCTGAAAGTTTTAAGTTTTGCGACAGGAGCATACAAATTGTTAATATCACATTCTTGCTCAAATCCCCTTGCCACCAGTCTTGCCTTGTATTTTGTTTCACCAGCCTCCATCTTTTTCTTCATGAACATCCACTGTGAACTGACCACTTCTTTTCCTTCTGGCACCTTTGGTACAGTGGTCGAAGTGTTATTGTCGTGTAACTGTCGAAACTCAGACTCTAGTTGTATCCTCCCAGCATTTTGAATCTTGCATGTTCATAGCTTCTTTGTAATTCTTGGGTAGTTCATCAGTAGTTGCGAGCCCAAAATTATACTCTGAGCACCAAGCTGTTTTTTTTTTACACTCCGTCCACTTGCTGTTTTAGGTAGTTGAATATCAGTGGTATCTTTGCTTGCTGATCCACTTTGTTTCTCCATCCTTTGGTCTCCCTCAGTTACTTTAACCTCAAAACCTCTAAAAGGAGAAGATGACCCTTCACTTTGTGCTTCCTCCTTTTCCTCTTCAGTACTGGAATTCTGATGAATTTCTACGCCTTCTTGGGTCAGGTCTAGCCCAATCACTTCAACATTATTTTTTCTCTTCAAATTCTGTCTGTGCTTCATGTTCTTTTTGTCTCACAAACACCACATCTCTTCTTATCTCAACTTTCTTCTTGCCTACAAAGTAAGTTCTATATCCTTTTGAATCTTCGTATCAAAGAAATATTTCTTTTTCGCCTTTCGGATCCCACTTAAGTTTTTTCTATTGGAATATGAACAAACACTTCCATTCCAAACACGTGTGTTAGCTTAGTCAAATCATAATTTTTCCTCTCCTAAATTTGGTATGGTGACTTATCCTTTTCTTAAGCTTTTGAAGTTCTATTTAACACATACACAGCTGTATATATTGCCTCTGCCCACAGCTGTTTGCTAAGCTCTTTTCCACTGAGCATAGATCTTGCAGCTTCCACTAAGTTGCGAATGTCCCTTTCTGCTTTTCCATTCTGCTCCGGTGTGTAGGATATTGTTGTTTCATGGTGAATCCCGTGGTTCTCTAGCAACTCTTTCACTTCCTGATTCACAAATTCTCCACCATTATCACTTCGAAGCACTTTCATTGGATGACCTGTAGCTCTTTCAGAAAATTTTATGTAGTGTTTGAACTTCTGGGATACTTTAGATTTATTGTTTAGAAGTACACTTGCCGTAAATTTGTGTAGTCATCTTTCAGTAGCAAATAGTATCTAGACCCGTCAACAGACTCCACTTCCATTGGCCCACACAAATCAGCATGTACTAATTGCAATGGAGCATCAGTGTGTTGTTTACTTTCACCAAATGGCAATCTCTTCATTTTGCCCTTCAGACAAGCTACACATGTCTCATTGTTGGTTGAGTACTCTGTATTATTTTTATTCAAAACACTTCTTACATAATCCAGATTTTGATGACATAGACTTTCATGCTACTCTCCCAATGAACGTACAGGCGCTAAGCAACTTTGTCACATTATGAAGTTCAGAATATATAAATTACCCTCCTTTTTTTGCTATAGCACAAACCTGGTTATCTTTACAAGGTATACTACCGTTAAAAGGAATTATTATGATATATCATTAAAAATTTACAATAAATTTTCTAGCGCAATTACAATGTTGTCTTTTAAAGAAATAAAAAATAAGCTTACTTGGTGGTTGTTGAGTAATTCATTTTATAACTTGACTGAATTTTTTGATTATTGTAAAGGTGAAATCTCGTGAATATGTTGATTGTAGAATTATTATCATGAATGTTATGTATGGAATTGTTAGATGTTTACTTGTTAGATGTTTATACACTGTGCTGGGCCCGCACTTCTTTTCACGCAATGTTGTGAAGATTCTACAATTGTACAGTTTACCAGGACTTAGCAGATCTTCAACCATAATATTGTGAATATTGACAGTGCCTTTGTACCGACTGCGTCAGTGAACGACGTAATTTGACGACGTTAGAAACAGTTCAGACATTGCAAGTTATCAAGAATTAACATATATAATACTCAGCACTTATATTTCAAACGTTTCCACGTATCCAGACTTTCATTATATACCTTATATTCCATTTGTTGTATTGGAATATTTACCGTCGCCGTTTGTAAACATGTCATTCTTCGCCATAGATGTGATACAGACTAAACAGAGACACAGGTACAGGCAGTGCAGCTAGCCTCGTGCTACACTAGCGCTATCGAGCGACAATGGCGGAACCTCAAGAAATATTCCCGAGAGCTGTGTTAATATAATTTTCCCGTGATATTGTGAATTTCTGAAGGGAATTGTTTATATAATTAATATTGTTCTAAGTGAGACTTTTAATGTTTATATTGTGTTTTCATTATGTATTTTTAGGTTTCATAGTAATAATTGATATATTGTAATTTACAGGTCGTAGTTGCTCCGCCATGTTGGGCGGACTATTTCCAGTGATAATATTCATTCTCACTTCTTGTTTTTATACTCGTGTATTTGTAGTATCGGGGTTCAGTCGGCTTCCAGTGAAATGTAAGTGTTGCTTTGTTATTCGTTATTGTAAATGTGGAATGGGTTGTTATGCTGCAGGACTTGTAAATGATTAATTGGTGGCGCCTTGTTTAGTTTCGTGTTTATTATTTCTTGAGTTGAAGTCCTGTAGCATAATGGCCCAAGTCCTAGTGTTTCGTTCGTGTCTTGTGTTGTTTGTTGTGGTTTCACCTTTTTCTGATAAATTAAAGTAACTTTCGCGTTCGGGATTTCATTTAAGTAAATTAAAGTAAATATATTATTATTCAGTGAGAGAGAGGGGCAGACATGTAATTTCAATAAGTTTTGTTAATTGGTTAATTAATCTTTAAAGGTGTGCAATTTGATGCTTGGATTTGACAGCGAATGTAAATCATTTCCGATCTTTAATAGTAAACCAATTAGATGTTTTGCATGCACCTTATGTGCCCGACTATGAGACCTTTGTGTGAGGGTGTAAGCTGTTAATGCATACTACTGAGGTAGGATATGCTTGTGTTTGAGAATGTATGTTGGGGCGTGGTTCCCCAGAGTTTTAATTAGTGTGTTTAGGGGCGTGTGTCCCATCGATTTATGTTAGGGTTTGCTGCTGAGAGTCAGCACCTGTTGTGTGAGCTAGTTCCCTATGAGGTAGGGCTAGCCTATGTTTAGTTATTGTCTTTGCTACACCCTCCTCAGGGTTATCGACTAGGGCTTCTTGTTATTTCATATTTGTTCAACTTTAAATGAGATTCCATTTGCACACTTGTTATTGTATTTTTGTAAGATTTATGTTTAATGTTATTTGTTGAATGTTTTGAATGTTTAGATCCTTGGTTATTATTTGAGTTTGTATTATTTGCTAGGTTTTGTAACTGATGATTTTGTTTCGATTATTAATAAATCGCTGATGCGATTAACCTGGCTGTTTGGTGTTATTCCTTGAAGTTGATGTTAATGGCAACTACCCTTTTACAGATTTGTTAATAATTGTGATATTACTTGCAGATCATGCTGATCACTTGCTAGTTATGCTAGACTTGAGGTTATGATTATCTAGCTCTGATTGAATTAAATTATACCCTAGCCTAGGCGTAGCTTGCTAATTGTTGGGGATCGCAACCCTCGTTTTTGCCTCTGCTCTGCTGCTGAAATATTGTTAGGGGCCATCACCATGTCGAGGTTAGCCCCGATGGAGGGGTAGTGATGGTTCAACACATTACACTGATCTGCAGACATTTTAATGACATGACCAGCACTTGATACTGAAAATAAATTCATTTTCAGTTCAGGAACCCAGAAAACATTGTTTGAAGTATTTTGCACATAATTTTGTTCGTTGTACACTTTCACCTTTATATATCCTACACCTTGCACATGAAGATTATGACCATCGCCAACCACGACACATCTATTTGATACAGGTGTAAAGTTTGAGAAAAGGCCACGTTCAAACGTCATATGTTCACTTGCACCACTGTCAATAATCCAAGAGATGGACCGTTCATGGTCCTTAACACCATTTAGACCTACATTATACAAAGCACTTTCAGACATTACAAATGCATTTTCAACTTTAGGCATATTCCTTTGTTTGCACTGAGACTTCAAATGCCCTCTTTTGCCACGTTCAAAGCATTTTCGCAGATCATGATCCCCTCTGCACTGGTTTGCTAAATGGCCGGGGCAACCACACTTGAAGCACTTTATTCCTCCAGCTTTCTTCATGTCTGTGTTCTTTTTATGTGATCCTGCTACCATAGCCACGTCCTCATCTTTGATTTTTGACCTCAACCTTTCTTCCTCTACTAAAAGTCGTGCCACAAGGTCATCAAGTTTTTGTTTACTAGATTCCACTGATTCCCATGCTGTCACGAAGTGACCATATCTTTCTGGTAGTGACATTAGTATCTTCGTGATTGTAAACTGTTCAAACTGTTCAGACACTTCTTTCCCTGCCTGTTTGAGCAAATGACACATTTCTTGAATTTTAGACAAGTAGGTGGACATGTCAGAGCCCTCCTCATACCTAAACTGAAAAAAAACGTTGCAGTAAGTGTACACTTGTACTTGATTGCTGCTCGTACACACTGAGAAGCTTTCTCCACATTTTGGCTGCAGTAGTGAAGGTCAATATGTGCATCATAGCAGCCTCACTCAAATGCATAACAATGACACTTTGAGCCTTTGCATCCTTTTTTTGCCACTCACCTGCACTCGTTTCTGGTTTAGCTTAGGTTTAATCCACGACTGAAAATAGATTCACCCCTCGTAGCAACACAGACACTTGAAACTTCCACAAGTTCCAGTTCTTCTGCCCCTCCAACTTTATCGCCCCCACGGTATTCAACACTAGTTGCTCCTTTTTTTCTCGGAGTCAACAATCACAGACGATAAAGGTTGCTGACAAAAACGACTGATGGTGTACAACTTCCCGACGGCGACACTCCACAGCAGCTTTTCATGCCGTCGTCACTAGTTGCTCCATTTTTCCGCGGAGTCAACAAACACGGGCGATAAATCCAGTTTCTCCGACGAAAGCGAATGAAGGTGTACAATTTTTCCGATGCCGACACTCCACAGCAGCTTCTCGCACCGCCATTAACTTACCTCTTGGAAGAAATAAAACGTTGCTGGCTTACACCTTTTAATCACCATGGTGCTGGGCCCATAACCTGTTGTGATTCTTCATGAAAAATAACAAACGCAGTGAAATTTCTTCAATATCATACTGTTACTTCCACAAGCAACCCAACTCTTCTCTCCAAGAGACGCCATTTTCTACATACACTTCCGTTACACTAAGGTGCTACCAACCTGCTTTCACCAAAAATACTGACACAACAAAAAATATCTTTATTGTTTACAACAATGATGTCCATCACTATAAAGTTTCTTATGAAAACAACAAAATGTTGTCTAGTGGGTTTTAAATGTCCATCAGTCATGCCACTGTTCCCAAGGTCAGCCCCCGCTGCACCACTACGTACTTTCGACATCCTTTTCTGCTCACCATCTGTGCCCAACCAAAACCTGCAGTGCAAATGAACACTCTCGAACTGTCATCTTGGTACACCTGCTGCTGATAGACTTGTAACTGATGACCGATTCTCTCTAACCGATACTGACTACAACCGACAACTAATTGATAGCCTACTATTGACTACAAGACGAACATGGTAGCTAAGGTCAGCCTTGGCGGCGTGATACAGCAGTATTCAAATTACCAAAAAATACATTACTTACTCATACATTATGAAAGAACAAAATGTTAATGATGACTTAAGTAATTAATTTTATACACAAAACTAACAAGAAAATGAACCTCAGTATTTTAATTGGGGATAGAAAATATAAACCGACAAACTACATCTGCAGAGCAATACGCTACACCATGGAAATTTCCATGAATTTAGCAATGCGCTAACATATTGCCTTCGTAAATTCTGCCTATGGGGCAATATTTTGACACACAAACCCACTCATGCCAAAGAAAGTTTGTAAACAAGGCAGAAGAATCCAAAACTTGAAAATTAAGCAACTATAGGTGGTTCGGGATCAAGTGAGCACTCAAAAAAGCCCTGCTAAAGTTCTATTTTCAGATAATTCGTATATTTCCGCGCGAAACGGCTAATGACGGGACATGTCTAACCTCTCTGGACACGTCACTTGATGCTTGCGCGTGTAAAAGAAATTGGATAGTCAGTATGAATCGATAAAGTTTCAATAAAAAAGGGTTTATTAATTACATGAAATACAATTTTGTCGATTTCGGTTCAGTTTGTTTCTTTATTGTTGAATTTAAATGGGAAAACACGCGGGACTATATCGCGATATTTCGCTGCCAACCGTACAAGCAGTAAGGCAACTATAGTTAATGTGTAATTATATGTAGTAACGGCTAGTGATATTTTTCCAAGGTTAAATTTTTAGTGCTCACTTTATCCCAAATGACCTATATGAAAAATTTATTAAAATAAGATGTTACATTTTTACTGCAGTCAAATTGATACCAAATAATACAGAACAGTATTAACCAAATTGATTCTACTGTAAAGTTATTGTCTGTAAATTAAATTAAATTTTGAATTTTCATTGTATTAACTATTCTATTCAGTCTCCAATTCAGTTGTATCTCATGGTATCATGCCTAGCACTTAAAACACCGTCTTTATTAATATTAATCAAAACACATTTTAATTTATAAGGTATATGCTTCAAACAAGAACTTGGTTAAATAGGAATGGTAAAATATTAATTTAAACTATTAGATGAAACCCAGGTCCCTGAGCTCCTGACAATATACCTTTTTATGTATCGTACTATCTCATACAAATTTGTGTAGGTTGAGTTTTCTTACTCAACTAATGTTGGGGGGTACAGTTGGTGACGTGGCTAGAACACTCGCCTCCCATCAAGGCAATCCGGGTTCGATTCCCGGAGAGATCAGTTCCTAGATTTTCACATGTTTGAATTGTGCTGGACGATGCCGCTGGTCGACGGTTTTCCCGGAGATCTATCATTTCCCCGTTCATTCCAGCGCTGCTCTATACTCACATCCTGTCACCCCTTACCAGCGTGAAAGACCTTGACAAGTGTTGACCAAAATCTGTTCACCTCATGTAATGTTTTACAACTATTATGTGACAAGGAAATAATGTTTGTACATGATTACGGTTTAACTGATCTTGGGTATGAATAGGTATCCTGTTAAGTATTTATATTTCTTTTCTAATGCTAGAATGGAGCTGTGAAGTTAATTTGAAGATTTAACCACATACCATCAAGTGCAATGTGGGTTGCAAGTCAGATTCTGGGCACTTATTCTCAGTTTGTCGTTATAGGCATTGACACATCTCGACATCGAGTTGCTTCGATCTTCCTGGTGACAGGAAGTATCGTGGGAGGAAAAAGCGTATTCTGAGTGTAGTATCATTACGGCATGACGCTCGCTTGGGCAAGTTCGGGATTTTCGATCACTTTTCTAGCACTGCAATATAACATAAAATTTACGGTTGTTATACAACTTTTGATTTAGGAAAAAGTGTATATATTTTTCAAAGAAAATATATGCTGTATCTGCCTGCTATGTAGTACACGTTTGCATGTTGCAGCGTCAGCTAATTCATCGTTGCGATTGTGGGAACACTGCATCAATATATCTGTTCAATGGTAATGGAGGACAATGGAGTTGCTGTCCTTACACTTAAATTTGCATTTGTGAAAAATTTTATGGATTTGTGAAAGGCAGCTTACTAAATGCAATGATACTTGTGGGAACGATATTACAATCACAAAGAAAGGAAATATCGAAAATAAATGAAAGTATAAATATTTGTTGCATGTTGTTACTTAAGTGGAACATACAGTGTAGCTGAGTGGAGTTAAGCACACAGGGAAAAACTTTATGAGTTCAAGTCTAGGACGAAGAACATTTTTTTTTTTTCTGATTTTTGTATTTTTTTGCACATGTCCTACACTTTCAAGAAATATAATTTATTTCTCTTATTAAAGTAACTATAACTGTGGTGATAGTGGAAGTTTTTCACTTATGCTGCCGGCAGTGCACTGTGATTTCGTGTGTTTTTTTTTACGAAAAAATGGTGTTTCATAGCTTTTTGAAAAACAATTACCATAAAAGTACAATAAAGTTACATTGGTTAGCATAACCAAGTAACCAATACAAACATCTTTGCTTATGTTGGCGTAATTGATATTTTACAACAATTTTAAAAAGATGTTTAGGATAATAGGATATAAAATTCAATAATACATTAAAAAAAAGTACAATAATTTGTGCAGTAGCAAAGATTTGAACTCGAAAAATCATTAACCTCCTATTTGGTACGAGCTGCATACACTACCCCAGAGTTACACATGAGCTCGCCTAAACGAGATCTTATAGGCTACCTATTACCAAAATATCAAATCTCTCATTGCTTGCAGGAGTTACCATTAGATATATAATGTATTTTTTACCTTACAACAAACGTTTTTGAACGTATTTCATTTTAATACCGTACAAAATTATCACGGAGACAACTATTCGCTGCGGACTGTTTGGCAACTGTTTTACGTTTCTTTGTTTGCGCATACCATTTGGTTATGAAAGCATTTTTTGCCATGAAAATATTTAAAACATAAGCATAAACATCCATTATAAAAATATGTTCACGTATCGCCTTCATTTTACGCAGTTTTGACTGTATTTACTTGTGTCGACAGCTCTACAGCTGTCGTTACGAAACGAGAGCCGGTAATGACAGATGGCATCAAATGTGATGTCACCCACAAACTTAGAATACGGGACTGTCGAGCCCAATCAAGAATCAATAAGTTGCGACATATTTTATCGTTACGACAAACTTAGAATAATCTTCCTGGTTTACTGTAAATTGTTATTGAGCCCAGCATTAAACCAAGGATCTGAGTGGTACACTGTGCACCATTGGTTAGTTTTGAATACTTGCCTGTCATAACAATACCAGATGCTGGTTTTTATTGCAACAAGCTTTATAATAATATCTTTAGTGTATTTGTTGTTATTCATTATTGCATGCTTTTAAGTGTAAACACTACTGATAGTTGGTCTCGTTATATGCATGAATTAATTATTTTCAGGAGATGAACAATGATGTTTGTGTAAAGAAAGACCCACTGAAGTGTGAACCTTCACAAATAGTCTGTCCAGAAGTTAAAGAGGAAGTCAAAGAACATCTGGTAAGTACAGTAAAACCTCAATATTATGATCCCTCGTAGATGGTACCTGAGAATATGGTCATAATAGAGGGACTTTAGTATACAAAGTTCTGTGTGTGATCTGTGTCTTACATTTTGTAAGTTGTAGTTACTTTTGACTTGAATCTGCCAAATAGTCTAAAGTGAAAGTATTGTCCTTTACTAACAAAAACGATCCTGATCCAAACGGGCAATAAGGTTCAGTATGCAAGAGCTTGCATACCTCTAATGATTTTTAGGTACTTGCTGTAATAGGCAAATGATGCTGCTTCCCGAAGATGCAAGAATACCAAGAAAATGGTTTGTCTTTAACAGAATATTCAATATTTCTTTTTCTCAAGATTTGATTTGGCTCCATAATGTTTTAATGGGCCAGTTTTCTGTGGTTATTTTGTGCTTGCTGTCTCAATTTTTTGAACATCCAAATTTTCAACGAGAATCCTTCCTTGAAGTGTTGTTTTTGCCAGTGTTTGTAATAATGCTAGTATGAGTATGGGATATTACGAGACATTTACAACTACGAGTGTTTTGTAATGCACCATCTGTGTTTGCAGTTTACGAAAATGTTATGTAATTACGAGGGATATCGTGGTCAGCACATTTGTAGATATGAATAGTCTAAAAGCGGGAAAAGTTTTATTTTTTAAAGTAAATGTTAAACACAGGTGCATGCAGGAATCACATTTTATTGGCATACCATATTGATCTACATTTGGCTACACTATTATAGGTCATTCGGAATAAAGTGAGCACTGAAGATTTAACCTTTGAAAAAAATCACTAGCCGTTACTGCATATAAGTCAACATTAACAACAGTTACATTATTGTATGCATGTAGTTCCGTGTATTTTCTTTTTTGAATACAGCATTAGTGAAACAACATCAATTGCAAACGACCTCTCTGTATTTAATATACTTTAAAATATTTATTTAAGTTCTTACTGACATACCTACTGACTGTATAATTTTATTTAATTAGCGTCAGCACAAAGCGGCGCAACCGAGTTGATTATCGTTGGCACATGCCGCTAATGCTTCGCGCCACAGAGGTAGTATAAAATTTCACCGAGGGATGGCATCAGAGTTAGGTTTTCGCCGCTTGGAAGCGAATTGCGTCATTCAGTTTGTTTGTCCGTTATGTAATGAATATGGGTTTCTGATAAACACACATAAAAGTATTAGAAGTGACTGTTCATGAATATCATTGCTACATTATGTGACGACATTAACTCATTAGTAATGTAAGTTGTTATGTTTTATGATCACCAGCCTGAGTATCTGGAAATAGAAACAGCATTTTTTTCCCCTGTTTCACACATTAAGAAAATACGTTATTTTTTGTTTCTCTTTACGTGCGTCATCGTTCATAACAGTATGCTGAACGGAACTTGAATTCTTGAGTTGCGTGTGTCATGTGTGTTTTTAGTGGCGGTTTTAATTTAAAAGTTTGAATATACTGTGCATGCATTTACGAGATTCATAACGGTAATAGCGCCGTTCGAGTAGACACAGAGAAACCAGTGTTATAAGACGTTTACTCGCATGTATTTATAACTAAGATTACTACTGAGTATAATACATATTCAACACCCGTGCATTTAATGAGTACATATTGTAGCTAAAATTTATCATAGCAGTGTAACGTAACTGTAAACATTGTACAAGCCTATGTAAATATAAGCACTTGGCAATGTTGATATTTACATGCAGCGGAAAGATATAAACTTGTAGAAAATAGAAATTAATCAGGGCTTTTTTGAGTGCTCACTTTATTCCAAATCACCTATAATAAGTTTGTGCACAGCGTGAGATATAGCAATGGTGGAGTTGCCGTTGCATCTGGCAGTGCTGTCTTGAGTTGCTCGTGGACGCCATCTTGGTACAGCAGGAATGTGGTCCTCTGTAGGTTACACAGAATTTTTTCGAGCATCAATTTTTGTTGTAAAAAGGCACTGCAGAATCAGTTTCGGACTTAATACTATTGTTTCTTATAGTGTACGGTTGCATCTTGTAACTAAAATGTGGTTAGCAATACTGGTGAATTGTGCTATAGTAACGTTGAGTGTCATTGCAGCTGGTCCAGTTAACAAAAGACTACTCTATTTATATAATTATTTCAATATAACTTCTGTATCAAATTTTGTAAATTTTATTAGAAACATTTTGAGTCGCATGATTTAGGTAGTTATATACACATAACCCCAATTACTTGCATCATAACTTGGGGCTATTTCTTATGCTGTCTAATATTTTTTTAAAATGGTTATGCAACTTTCTTTAATGATATTTCTATAGCGGTGTATTTATTGCTCAGAAAAAACAAGTTAGATAAATTGAGTTTACCGACAAATAATCTGCTAGATTTACTTTTCTCGAACATGTGGTTAGGTCTCTGATCATGGCAATGTATGCAAAGAAAGTTATTTTTATTTGCATTTTTCTCGAGTTATAGAGAAGTAAATTAATTAAATACACTTTGAAATTAAAATTCAATACAAAATAGGTAACATCTCTGTTATGTAGACATACATTCTGTTCTTATACTTCTGTACTTTTGTGATGGGCTAAAAATTATTTTTCATAGTACAATGTACAGCACATAAATGCAACTTTTTAATTGTGAATCATACTCGTGCTATCATTTAGTGAAACTTCAAGCTCTGTTACGTGTGAGCAACAGCTAACTTGAGAAGTGTCTAACTTCGCTAGAGACGTTACTTGAAGTTTGCTTTAAATTTTGTGGTTGATAGGAACCTACGTACTGTAGTTTGATAAAAAAATATTATTAATTACATTAAATACCAATACATTTTGATTTAAATTGCATTTTATTCAGGGTTGTTATGTTTAGGTTTGAAAATGCTTGGAACCTCATTTCTTAATTTACTGCCATCCACACAATTAGAAGGTAACCATTAATATGCACTTTTATGCAATAACTGACTATGATTTTTTTTTTCCAATGTTGATTTATTAGAGCTCACTTTGTCCCAAACACTGTATTTCAGTACAATTATTAGCTTCCTTTCTGAAGGAAAAAGTAGGCTTATAAGATCACCTTCCTGTGTAGGTTTGTGTGTGTGTATATGTGTGTGTCTGTGTGTCTGTGTGTGTCTGTGTGTGTCTGTGTGTATGTGTGTGTCTGTGTGTATGTGTGTGTCTGTGTGTATGTGTGTGTGTGTCTCTCCCCTAAAAACTTTTGAACCAGTGGAATAAATGTGTTCAAACTTTGTATACATATGGTACTTCGTAACCTGACTCGACTATTATGTTTTGTTTAAGCTTTTTTTTCATGTGTATTTCATATATATTTTAATTAAAAATTTTTTCATTCGAGATAGATATCAAAAGAACCATTTTTCAGAATTTCACCAAACTTGGTACACATTTACTACATGAAAAATTGACTTGAATATTGTGTATTTTTTTGATCCTGTGTTAATATATTCAAAAATGCGGCGGTTTTTATATGTGTAGCATAGTATTGCATATCTTAGGAAACATTTTTTAGAATTTCACCAAACTTGGTATACATATACTACATACAAAGCTGACTTGAATTTTGTGTATTTTGTTCATCCTGTGTAAATATTTTAAATATCGTGGCTGATGTATGAAGTTATTTAAGCAGAGTGTTGGTAATCTAGGGTAATGTGGGGATAGGTTGGCAGGAGTGAACTTGGAACCTTGGGAGTAACATGAATGTACGAGAAACATTGGTTGTAAACTTTTGGTAAATAAAAAGTTGTAAGCACGAGTGATACATTTATTTATGGCCAATACGACGATATGGCGCAGTCATGTGGAATTTGAAAGCATGGTATAGTACACCCACATAGAATAATGACAATGTTTGATTAGTATACTTCTGACCTGCTTCCGACTATTAGGTCTCAGCTTATGGCGATGGCACCACACAAGGATATCTATTTCCACCCCTGGGTCCGATAGACATCAACGGCCCGAATGCTGCTTCAAATTGGCACATATTTCATCAAATATTTAAGCTGTACTTAACCACCACTAACCAGACTAGTACCTCGGACGCTATGAAAACAGAAGTACTTCTCAGTTGCGTCGGTAACGAAGCCGTGCGCACATTTAAAACTCTAAAATTCATAGGTGCGGAAGGGAATGGTAGCAAAAAATATAGTGACATTGTTGCACACCTAAGAAGAACACCACATACTAGCGTTTTAAGTTTTCGCAGCATAAATGGGAAGAAGGTAAAAGTTTTGGTCAGTTTCTCACATAACTAAACACGCTGGTGTGGCACTGTGAATATGGGGGCCAAGAGGAAAGTATCATTAGAGGTGGGATTATCCAAGGCTGTGGAAATCATTTGCTGCAAGGAGTACTTTTGAGGCTAGAAGATACTTCCCTCGCGAAGTTATCCCAGCACTGTCACATACTGGAAACAATCACAATTCAGGCACAACAATTAAATGCGACAATGTCTATCGAGGCAGAGAAGCAGAATTTGCATGTGGATGCTATCCAACCAGCGGTCAGCAATCGTTGGATACCCACCAACACAAAAACGGGGCGACAGAGACGAGGCAAACAACAGGCAAGGACGAACAGAGAAGATACTACACAGTGCACAAGATGTAACAAGAGGCACAAAATATGGGAATGCCCTACACGGGACAAAAAGTGTAATAAATATGGAGTGCTAAACCATTTTACTGTTGTGTGCCGGGTAAGGCAAGTGAAAGCATTGCAAATAACCGAAGACAGTGAAGATGACTGTTTTGAATTGTGTCGTTTAAGGTTATTAGAATCCGTACATTGCAGAAGGGGCAAGTCAACAACTGGGAAACAGCAGTTGCAGTGGACAGAACTAGTCAGAGTGGAGGACAAGCAGGTGATGTTGAAGTTGACACAGCTGACAAACTGACTAATCTCATTTCTGTTACATACAGTAATTTAGACACTTGTCCGATACGTAACAGTTCATGGTCTTAAATGCATTGTTTTAATAATTTTTGTGCTTTACTTTTGGTTGTTTTTACTCCTATTTAACTCAGTTAAACATGATTAGAATTTTATTGCTTTTTAGTGTAACGACTTGTGTAAGAATAAAGCTGTAAATTACGTGTTTTATGATTCAGTTTATTTGCATAAAATGAAATTTTAAAAATCCGTAGTGTTAAAATGAGTTCACATATTTCTGTACAGTGATCCAAAAGGATTGTTAATTACAGTACCATATCTGCTCTCGTATAAGAAGAAAATTATTTTTTTGTCTTTGGAACTCTGCAGGAGGTAAGCGTTATTATCAGGCAAGCAGTTGGCTGCAGACACTGTGACATTCTGATGTTAAGCAATTTTTCACGTAAACATCTCATGAGTTGCGTGTGGTCACGTGTGGTGTTTGTATTACTGTGGAGACTGTACCGGTTGACCTTGACTACTTCCGCTCGCACTCTACCTCTCTAGCTTGTCTCCAACAATTATCTCTCTCACACACACACACACGCACGCATGCACATAGACTGTCGCCAGCCAGACGAGAGAAGGGAGTGCAAAGAAGAGGGTGAGAACTTTTACGTGGTCGAAGGGTGCCTTGGTGCCAGCTTCTAGCATAGATAAAAAAAGATCAGCCAGAAGTAGCATAAAAAATAAAAAAGAATCTGCCGGCCCAGCTTGTTTGACATTCTTTTATAGTTTTCCACGTTACAGTGATAATTTCCCCACTACCCCCTCCTGTAAATTGATACGTACAAAGCAGTATATATTGCCACCTCTTTTGCATGTAGAAATGATAGCGTACTGATTTCCTCATGTTTATTGTGATTAATGACTGATTACCCCTCCTCCATGGACAAATCGTAACTCGAACAGCTTCTCCCCCCTTTTAGTCCGAGTTATCGAGGGTTTACTGTATTAAGATAAAAGATGAATTAAAAAGAAATATGTTTTGCAATTAAAGTACGCTCAGTGAAGTGGACTGGATTAAGTTGTTTGTATTTGTTGTTTTAAAGATATACAGAGAATATAGTAACACCATCAATTAATACATAATTAAAAGTTACTCTTTTTTATGGTACATGCGGGTGAAGCCGCAAAGGGACTGCTGGTTTAATATAATCATAACCTTTTTAAGTAAAGGAATGCCAGTGGGTATTTAAAATACATTTTTTGATGGCAAGCAAACTAGTGTTCACAATAACAAGAATTTTTTAGTGTCGCATCGAGCACTTCATGCCACGTCTGTGTCAGATTACATAGGCTTTTTTGCTAACCATGTGTAACTGGTTAAATTTTTTTATTTCAGACATACTCTCAATCGCGACCAGAAAAAAAGAACATCGTAAACATCTCTTTATAAATTTGGGAGAAGACGTATCTGTGGGTTCAACCACACAACACAAATTGCCATGTAGCACTTTGCAAAATATGTCGTGCTGAAATTTCTGTTGTCAATATGGGGCAGCAAGATCTGAAGAGTAATAATAAGGTAAAAACAGAGAGAGGGTTGGTTCTTCTGGAAAACATCTGTCAGTTCACAGTTTTTTCGTCTATAAAATATGAAGCATCTTCAGCAGTGGTAGGGTTATGTGCTTGACAACTACAGTCTACTTTGTCTGTATCTGTTTAGTCCCAGAACCATTATTATTGACAACAGTTGCATCTATGGTCAGAGAGCATTCTATAACTACTACTACAAAAACTACCCCCATTGTTCACATTAAAGGAAGGCACCTGTCTACATTTCTCACAAAGGATGCTGTTACCAGAGGTGAAGTGTTGTGATGTCTGGAAACTGTATTCACCCACAGTCCATGTTATTTGACAGTGATATTGCACTATTGATAAAACTTAAGAAATCCAGGCTAGCACATTTTTGTATCTTATATGTTATTTGATTATAGAGCATGAGAGGTTTTCCTAAAGGGACATTGCTTGTGTTCCGAGGAGAGTGGCTTCCTGGGTCAGGATGCACAACACAATCTTAAAAACACAAGGTGCGCAAATTCTCACTTTATCTTAAGGCAGTCAGGCATGTTAGCCACTCACCTTGGAATAACTCCAGCAGGTGTCGACGCTTGCGTTCCTGTTCGGCCTCCCTCTTATGCTGCTGGACCCTGGGGTGGGGTATTGGTGCAGGTTTCTGCAGAGTTTTGATTGTGCTAATTAAGATATTTCTCCGCCTGGCATGGTTAGCGCAGTGTCTATGGTTTTGTTTATATACATCATTGACGGGTATCAACAAATAAATACAAAACGGTAAATATAACATCTCCAATCTTTCAGTTTTTACGATTTACGACAACACTGCTCACAGTAAAGGATTTAAGTGACCACTTGGCACAAACAAGGTAGGCCCAACTCTCTTACATTTATAAAACTATAGGGCTGAGCGCAAAATAAATATTAAACACCTGTAAGGGGTGCGTCAGTATTATGCCATTTTGTAACTGAAAAATAGCATAGTAGATATTGTAACTCTCCCTGAAATCACATTATGTATTTTCTTTGCAACTGTCAATGACTGTGATTGCCTGGGTAAAGGTACACCCCAGATAATAACACCTTTATTCATGGGGTGCAGAAGTGATGTGGTTCGAGAGGGCAAGTAAACAACTTTCATACGAGACTGAAAGTCGTTTTAATTCTTCTGGCTTCAAGAGAAGCAGCATTTCAATTGGAAATTTGTTCTGTGAACAATATTACTTACTTCAGGAACAATATTATAATATAACCTGTATATTTCTAACCAGCTCATGTGCAACCCAGGCCCTTGGTGTTAAATTTTTAGATCACAGACAGTTTATCGTGAACATCTGCAGGTTCTGGGAATGATAAACTGCAAGTGGTTTAAGTTTCTTTTACTTTTTATACATTATAACCATGAATTCAGTTATTGATTATGTTTCCATTGAAGTGAATGTCTGTTCTGGCATCCACATCCAAAATAAAGCAGTTTCATTGATATTAAATATTTACTGAGGCAAATAGTTACCTTTCTCAATTATTTCTGCTAGAACTTCAGGAAATAAATTTTCCACGCTTGCATCTGCACTTGTCGCCTCAAATGTGATCTTGATGTGTGGAGTTGTATGATTTTTAATCCGTGTAAACCACCCAGTGCTAGCTTTAAATGAACTTTCCGTGTCGTTTTTCTCAAATTTTGAGAGTTGGGCCCAGCCTCATCTTGGTGATTATTTTACTTTTCAAAGTTAACAGCTACTTTCAACAATATTATTTATGTCCAACATTGTAGTATTCTTAATTGAAGTATGGCGGGCGATCAGTTTTACATATCTGGTTTGGGCACTCATTCTTACAAGTTGTTTTGTTTTCATCTGCCACACATCCAGTACTTTATCACTTCGGTACATTTTACTCAAAAAATTGTGTAACTGGGAATTTACATAAGGTGCGCCTTGATTAACTCTGAGCCTACCTCTATAACAATTAAGAACATAACCTGTAGCTGCATCATACAGTGTGAATAATTTAATACCATATTTATTAGGTCGTTTATCCTTCATATATATTCAAAACCCTACTTAACCACGAAACTGACAAATTCCTTCTTCTACTGTACGATTTGCATATGGTTTGAAACCTGTACAGCATTTGTTTGCAAATAAATAAAAAAAATTGCCTAATTTTATAATTAGTATCATTACCTTCACTGTGCTTAACAGACTAAGAGTTGTCATTTAGATGCAGCATGTGAAGAATACCCTTCAAAAGGTCACGAGATAGCAACTTTCTTGAAAATCATGTTGTGAAAATGTGTCCATGGTTTAATAATCATTTATGTTTGGCAGTTTCAAAACACACATACTATGTAGTACATTTTCAAAGAATTTATATATGTTACACAATTTCACAGTTGGCCATCTGTGTCGAATCAAATTTTTAGTTTTCCTTAGCGTTATTTTAGCAGTCGGTGAAGCTACATACAGATTACAGTAGTTTATTTCTAATATATTTCATCATGTTAGTGTCAAAAATACAGAAAAGCGATGACATTTACTGCAGCTGTCATCCAGTGATATTGTAACAGGGAAAGTTGTCTAGCAAACTAGTTCATTGTGTCACTGGGATCCACTCTCTGTCCACTCACTGTCATTTGCATTTATAGTCGACTGTAAATTTGTTTGTTGTACTTGTGAACGTTGTTCTTGTATTTCATGTGAAATGCAAGAAATCATTCACGAGTATTGTGCGAAAACTATAAATAATTTGCTAGTATGATGTAAAAAAAGAATAGTATTTTTAATTAACATGCAATATAGGATAAGGTTATAATGTGCTATGGCTAATGTAATTTTGAAAAGTACAATATAGTACCTTTTAAAAATACTTGTAAATGTAATTGTAGATGTTATGTGTCCCATTATTGTTGCACCTAAATAATACGATTGTAACATTACCAGTACAGGTAAAGTATCATGTAAACTTGTAAACTTCTTTCAAACTTATACTAAAATCATAGGGTCTATAGGAAAATAAAGAATGTTCTTGATCATGAGAAGCACATTCGCAGTTTTGAAATGTTTTGTAATGCTAATATAAAGTTCACAATCTTATATATATTTATATATACATGTACAGTAAAATGCTGTTACGACATTTGTGTTGGGACAAGCAAAACTAATGCTTATTAACCAGGAAAATTTCTTAAAAGGGTCAAATTACACATGTGCGTATAACAAGTGAAACATTATTATACTTACTAAGCAGGAAACTTCTTAAATGGGAAACATCTTAAGATACATACATACACACATATACATTTATATATACAAATATACATTCGTATATACATACACAGGATGTAAGGATATTAATAGCCCAAACTCCAGGAGGCGATTCCTTATGAAAACATATGTAGACATTATATGGGGCACTTTCATGACAAGTTATGAGCCCTTGGAAATTGGGTTAAAAAATAGTAATATATAAAAAAACCTTTTGGAGTTAAATAATGATTCTGTGGGTTATGTACAATGATATTGAGATCTTTAAACTGTAAAACATTCAGCATTCAAACCTCCCTCTTTCATGAAAATATTAGGTTTGGCCACCCTCACATTACATAAAATGTCTTTGCTGTCAGGAATTGTGAACAATTTTTGTTTTCTTTTCAAGCAGTACATCATATGGAACAAAATATATCCTTTTGGTGCAACTCCCAGAATGCACTGTTACAAGAAAAATACACAAAACAGTTGCTGTGAAAATAACGCAATGCCTAATATATAGCCGATAAATGCTACTTCCTTCAAGAATTAAACTTGTACTTTTGCTGCACTGTCAGGAAAATTATACCTATTATGCAGTTGTTTAATAGAATCGCAAAATCCTCTCAAGTAAAGTTTAAATAAATTAGGCGTGACTCAATAAATTTGGTAACCAATTTGGTTTTGTAGCATTTTCACTAAGTGTTGATTTTTTTTTTGAGGAAAATCAATGCAGTTTATAAACAACATTAACGTAATTTAAGCATTATTTAAGTACGTACATTCTGAAAAATTACATTTTGTTTTTCGGGGATAAAGAAAAGTAGAATAAATTTTGTAGCATTCATTTTTACTTCTCGAAACGAAATACATCTGTATACCTGACACGTCATTGTGTAGAACGTAGAACACCGCTAATTAAAACATGGCTTCCCTGACTAGTAACAACACAAAGCAGGGCCTACAACTTCAACACTCCTCAACACTTCCCTTTAAATTATGATTACATATAAAAAATATAAAACTTGAAAGCATACATAAAAATATCATAAAAGGCCCATCTCACTTAAAAATTTCTGATGTTTTTCCTTGGATAAGGGTTTGGTTAGTATGTCTGATACTATTTCTTCTGTAGGTAAGTAACTCACTTGGACAGTTTTTTGTTGGACGTGTTCCCTCAGGAAATGGTAGCGAATGTCTATGTGTTTGGATCTCTTGACTAACAACCTCATTTTTTGATAGACAAATAGCACCTTTGTTATGACAATAGATAATGGATGGTCCAATCTCCTGGGGTTGCAATTCTCTCTTCAATGCCCTTAGCCAGAGAACTTCTTGCACTGTGAAGCTGAGTTCTATGTACTCTGCTGCTACTGTACTCAGTACCACTGCCCTTTGCTTCTTGCTATACCAGGAGATTAGACCCCCACGAATCTGTAACTGTAACTGGTTACCGAGTGCCTTCCATTGGTTTCACTGCCTCAATAAGCATCGCTGAAGGCACTCATGTCTGGGCTGGAGTTCCTGTCATACTGCAGTCTCAGATCTTTTGTACTGTTTAGGTACCTGGAGATGCGTTTGACGGCTACCCAGTGACACTTCAATGGATTGTTGTTGAACTGGCTGATCCAATTAAAAGCTTGTACAATGTCAGGTCTGGATACCTAACACCGATACAACAGGCAACCAACTGCCTGTTGAAAAGGAACCTTCGCATCACACTTTTCACTTTGCCCAAAAAATTCTACACATTCACTACACTCTTCTGAGTTTCCTGAAGTTCCCTGAAGTTTTGTGTTGATTCCATTGGAGTAGCGACAGGTATACAGTCAAGACATGTTGAAGCATTGAAGAATCTCTGTAATGTAAGAACGTTGATGAATCCGTAACTTACCAGATTAAGGTCTCTTGTGATGGAGATCCCCAGACAATGTTCCGCTTCTCCTAGGTCCTTCATCTCAAGGTTTGACCGTACTTCATTTCTCAGGGTTTTGTTATTTGAGGACAGCAGTAGATCATCGACGTAGACTGCAATTGCTATGACACTGTCACCTTGGCGCATGAAATAGATACAGGGGTCCGCTTTAGATTGGCAAAGATCCATCTCTGTGAGAACATGGTGAATACGCTGATTCCAGCATCTGCCACTTTGCTTTAGGCCATACATGGCCCTCCTCAGACGCCAGACTTTGTTGCTTGTCTTTTCTTCAATCTAATCAGGTGGATGCACGTAAATCTCCTCTTAAAGAAAGCTGTGTAGGTAGGCAGTCTTGACATCTATGTAGGTAATGTCTGGATGATCTTTGGTGGCAAGGTCAAACAGGTATCTGAGTGATGAGTATTTGACCACTGGGGGAAAAAAAACACCTCATAATCTATGCCCGGTTTTTGGCTGTGACCTTTGACTATCAGGCACGCTTTGTACTTCACCTGTTCCGAGGAGGAACTCTTGAGATTTAATATCCACTTGGTTTTTAAAGGTACTTTTCCTTTCGGCAAATCAACCCATTCATATGTCTGATTTCTTGAAAATGATTCCAGCTCCTCGTCCATTGCCGCTTTCCAATTTGAGGCTTGTGGGCTCTCTAGAACTTCCCTTGGAGTCAAAGGTTCATCCTTGACCAAAACAAAATATGTTACAAAGTCTGTGTCCCTTTACAGCTTTTTGGGACGCGTAACTTATGTTCCTGCTCTGCGTGATCCTCGTTTTGAAAACCAAAGAAGGGTTCTTCTGTGCTATCATCAGATACGTCTTCTTCGTAAGTGTGACTATTGTTTGTTTCTTGCCCCTTATTTACATCATCTGTCTCTTAACATCCTTGCAAACCAAAGAAGGGATCTTCTGTGTTGTCAGATGTGTCTCCTTCGCAAACAAAATTATTGTTAGCTCCATCATTTTCATCAACACACCCTTTCGTGTTATTTTCTACTGGTGGGTACACAACTGGAGGCTTGCTCTTAGTTAATCTTCTGTCCTCCAGAAAGGTAACATCATGACTGACTGTTATCACTTTGATGCTAGGATTTATTAGACAGTATCCCTTTGTGTTTTTGCTATAACCCATGAAGATCGTCTTCTCAGAACGAGGATCCCATATTTTTCTTTTCTCTTTGGGTACTTGCACCATGGCTTCATAGCCAAGCAACACAAGGTGGCTTAAATTTGGTTTTCTTGAGTGCCAACCCTCATACTGGGTTTGGCCTTGGAGAGCTCTGGTGGGGCTTCTGTTATTCAAGTAGACAGCTGTTGTGACCCTGCTTCTGCCCAGTAGGTCTTGGGAAGGTTTGCATTTTGTAATAGGCACCTAGCCTTGTCTACTATCTCCCTTATTGATCATTTTCCCACACCATTTTGCTGAGGTGTGTAGATGACAGTCTTCTGATGCCTGATGCCTTTCTCCTTTGTGAACTGTGACAGTTTCCAGTTTACATACTCTGTCCTATTGTCGGACCACAACATTTTAACCTTTCTGTCAAACTGATTTTCTACCAAAGCACAGCATTCCCTGAACAGGTCAGGAACTTAGTCTTTCGACTTCAAAATGTACACATAGGTGTACCGAGAATAATCGTCCACTAGGGTCATGAAGTTTCCTGTTGCCTCCCAGTAAAGTTGTTTCCATTGGTCCACGTATGTCTGTGTTGATTATTTCGAGTGGTTCCTTGGTCCGATATTCACTGTTTTTTATAGACTGTCTAGCACGTTTCCCTAAAGCACCCACTTCACAGGGATTCTGTACTGTGGTTCACGCTCTCGACACAGATGGCCATGGATTTCAGTGATAACATGTCTTTCTTATTTAAGTGGCCCAATTGTCTGTGCCACAAATCATCTTAAATAGCAGCGTATGCCAGGTGACTACTAGACATGTCAAGTTGGTAAATACCCCCACACTCAGTTGCAGTAGCTATATGCTTGTTGTTGCTGTTGTGTATTTTGCCGCCATCACTATTAAATGCAACCATATTACCCTTTTGCACTATTTTGCTGACTGACAAAAGATTGGTAGTGATGTTTGGTGCATAGAACACATTCCTAACCTCAACAACACTGTACCTCCCAGACACTTAAACACTGATATTTACACCTCCTACTGACTTTTTTGTAGTAGTCTCACCATTTGCAGTGAAGGATTCCACTTCACTTTTATTGGAGTTGTTTGAATGTTCATCCGTGGTGAGATGTATTGATGCACACAAATCCAGGCACCAGTGTTCACTTTCACCTGATGAGTTGGTGAGCAAACATGCTAGTTGTCCATGACGGTCCTCTTCCTTTGTCCGTTGTTCCCTGCTGCTGGTTTTTGGATAACTTCGACACTCCGCCGCAAAATGTCCCATTTTGTTGCAGTTAAAGCATCTGAATGAATGAGGTGATCGTCTTTCTGGTTTGTTTATTTTTGGGCGATTCCTGCTGCAACTGCTGGGAACTGTTTCGTTTCATCAGCCACCGTACAGTAATGAATCTGCCGGTTTGTTTTGTGCACGTTTCACATCTTGCAGTAATTTTACTGTAATGGTATCTGCGGTGATCGGTGTACCTTAATTTTCTAATGCCATTATGATAGGTTTGCCAACTGTGAAGTGCCGACCCATTCGTCTGTGATGTCAAATTTAATATACCAAAGCTGCTGTGACGTGGATATAATTTGGTTAATGTAACTTTCGACTGAATGGCAGTTATCTAGCCGAGTGAGGATAAGTTGTCTGAATAATCCTACCTTACGGGTCAGTCCTGAATCTTTGAACAGACTTTGTATCGTTGTCGTAGCTTCTTTTGATGTGTGGGATTTTTCTATATGTTGGATGACATCATTTTCCACAAGCAGTGATATCTTCGCAAGGGCTTTCCCATCTTTATGTATATCGTTCTCTTCGACGCCATCCTCCATGACATTCCATTGGTAAGTTTCTCAACGAAGTTTAGCGCACTTATCGCCATGCTGCTTCTGTAGGGAGAAACACAACTCATTTTCTTTTAAAAACATTCTTGACGATTTCCGCGAATCGCTGTTGTTTTGGTGGCAGGTAGAAGACAGAATATTTCGTGTGCGAGGCATGGTCTCGCTCAACGACGCGAACACAACTTCACTCTTAGTTTATCTACATAACATTTTCTATGTAAATGTCAGTTATATATATATGTGTGTGTGTGTGTATGTGTGTGTGTATTTATTACTAAGTATCTAGTTTGTAATGTTACTTTTTACTATATATTTGATTAGATAACGTAGAACATAAAATACTATTTTTACAAGCGCTCTTCTTGTCTAAAGCCTAATAGTTTACAGGATTCGTGGTAGTTCCATTTAAAACTTTACACGTGTATATAAAATATATATAAACTAAATAATATTGTAGACTCAACCGCAACACATATGTAACTGAAAATAAGATTTTTTATATAATTCAGTTATAGTTGCATTTCCAAAAATTTCCCTCTCTATTTTTCAGATCTAAAACAACATGCCGCAGTAGTACAAAACTATTCGTGAAGGTTTAAACTTTATATTTTCACGTAACATATTTGTTCAATTGGCAGGATAACAATGAATACAGTGACATGATTTACAAACTAATGCTTTTATTTGGCTCTATACATATAAAGGTTTGAATTTAAATAGAAATATAATTCATGACATACTTTTATATTATTTAATTGTTTCTTTAAACATAAAATGTTGTTTAGCAGTGTGAGATGAACTTTTTGTAACGTAAGATGTAAATGTTAAAAATAAGTAGCCAACGAACAGTAATAAACCGCAAGACACCGGAAAAAAGATTGAATCCAACAAATGTACATACGTATTTTTACAGTAGTTTAGTTCACAAATACTAATTCGACAAATTATATTTTAAAAACAGTTGTTCATTTACATACTTCTATTTAACTAACGCTGTGTACCAAACATTTTACTTTTTTTATAGTTTAATTTGGTCACCCGCAATGTAAGCTAAAATAACACATTATTTTGTAATATCACAAAAATAAATATTGAATACATTTAAAATTATGGTTTACAGAATTTTTTTATTCTTCACTGATATCATGTAGAAAATTTTGTGTTTATTTTATTCTATTTATAAATCAATGACCTAAAATACAGCATCAAACCGAATCACTTTTTTACAGTGGAAGAGAGACTAAAATTAATTTAATTTTTAAAATATGTACAATTTTTACAACATGCAGATATTTTGCTCACAGTTTAACACAGTCTCATCACTTAAAGAATATTGTTCATGCAAATTGGAACTAAGACTAAGTTTTTTTTTTTGTTTTTTTTTTTTTTCTTTGCAGAAGCGGTGCGATGAATATTGCATTTTTATTTATATTTTGTTTAAGTCCACTACAGCATAGAACCTCAATTATATCCCAAATGAATATATAACAAAACAATTGAACCGACACCTAGATTAGAACTCCCATCCTTTACATTACCAAGTTCGTCCCTTAAAGAGCTACCTGTGATCTGCCGCAACTGTCACATGAATTTTTAAGACAATAAACAGCAATCGTATAATAAACTACACTTATCTGTTTACCGTTATAATAAGTACAAAGTATATGTTTTATGTAGGCAAGAAATTAATGTGTTTCGAACAATATTGTTTCATGGACATACCCTTATTCTAAAACACATATTTTGGTCACTTATTGTTAGGGAAAGGAATAATTCGCGAGTTCAGTGAACGATTGTACTGTGCATACTCGAGCCCGTCTGTTAGTTCACTGTGTGTTGTTACAGTGAGTAGCAGCTAGTGGATAAATGGTCGGGGCTTGTGTATAAACAGGAAAATGGATTCCTACACGCATGTCGTTGAACTCGCGAAATATTCCTTTTCCTACTTATTGTTATAAACTTTTTACATTACTTTTATATAAAGATCTTTACGAACGTTAACTTTTATTCTTAATTATTGCCTCTGAAGCGCCAGTTCATAGTAAAACACATGCCACAAATTTTTGTGAGAAGATACGTTTTGCCGAATTATCGCATTGAATGAGGAACCTCTGCAGGGATGTCGTGGTTCTGGCGTTGTGTGGTGTACAAAGGAACTTTTTATTGAGCGTTTAAGTTAGTGTTACATTTTTCATCTCATTGTTAGGGGAACGAAAATGACTTAGTGTTAATGAGAGCTTTTTATTTACGTGGTTGGTATAATTAACAAGGTTCACTGTAAATCTTAATAGGCTTTTGTATGTAACCTTTTTCTCACAAGTATTTAGTTGATAACGGAAATTCCTACATTATAAATATCCATAGTGATAATGTACATATAGAATAGAAATTACTATTCCCGCATTAACTGTATTGGGCGATAACTGCGTTAATTACAGACATACAGTAAAAAGGAAAGAACTTCTAAATATAAAATTATATCCAACATGTTTACAGAGTATTTAAGTATAGGTGTTAAGATACCGTGTGTTATATTTACAAGGTACACTACAGTAAATTAGTGGCACTTCTCATACTGTTTTCCACAAATTTACGGAAATGTAGTATTTGTTAGCTTGGCTCAATGGCCATAAAAGTAAGCATGCTATGTTTCAGATATTTAGTCATAGACTATAACTAACATGTTTCGTCGTATTGTAAGAAAAATTAGCACTTGCACAAGTGTGTGAAGAAATATTTGTATTTCTTATCTTGACGCTATAAATAAGCGTGGCTACTGTCTGTACAAAGTAAGTGAAGGGCAGCTACAGTACAAAAAATAATTTATTCACACCGTTACAAGATAGGCAGTATGTTGTAATTTTAGTGTAGATTGACTTAAAACAAATCTGAAATTCATATCAGTAAACAAACTACTTGAAACCTCAATAATTCAGTTTAAAAACAAATTCATTAGCAGCAACTATTTGCGTTTACAGCTTCAGGACACACTATGTATAAATTTTCAAACTAACGTTTTAGCAACAGAGTAGAGATGCATCGATCTGTCCGATTAGTATTAATGAATTTTGCATTAGTAACGCAAAATACAAACGTATTTGCTATTACATACCAATAATTTGTAATAAGGCCAATTTTCTCGAATTATTTTCTTTAAAAATTTACGTTCTTTTATTTGTAACAAACTGAAATTTTTTAGAATGTTACATAAATTGAATGAAAGCTGTACTTTTAAATGTGATAACTGCCTCTTTTACTACTGCAGCCTCTATAATATTAGTATGAATACTTGCATAACAAGTAGTACAAAGTTAAAAATATTATATTTGCGTTTCAATGAGTTATGATACCTTTAGAAACCCTAATATGGACATAAAATGAATTATCTTTCATGCATTTATTATCAATTGTTGAAAATGTGCCTTTAAGTAAATAAAAAATAAATATAAATACATATATATATATATATATATATATATATATATATATATATATATATATATATATATTATATGTTATATTTCCAGTTGTATGTAGGCCTACGCCTATTTGTGGGAGAGTCAAAATTCTTAAATGAATTTTAAAAAAAAATGTAGATTTCAAAATCTATCTTTAGTGAAATTAAGGATGTTGCATTAGTTTTCTATTCAATATTTGATTTTGTAAATTTATTTATGTTCGATAATGTATACTTTTGTACATAACCCTATAATCAGTTATTGAAAGTTGAATACGTTATAATAAATACAAAGTGTAGAGTTAAAAATAATGTCTTAAATACTATGAGGACCAACCAAGGAATAATTCGTAGTCAGGTCGTTGAGCTAGATGGCGCGGCGCCACGTGCCAGAGATATTCTGTCTTCAACCTGCCGCCAAAACAACAGCGATTCGCGGAACTCGTCAAGAGGGGCATAAATGTTAATTTTGTACTATCCTTTTAGTTTTGTCCACTGACACCTCCAATCTATCTCGTAAAACAAAAAAGTTTCTCGCTTACTATATTTTACCCTGCATTTTCCGGGCAAAAATTTTTTTTGCCATTGTTAAACTTATTTTTTACATTGTAAATAACTGTCATAAAGAAAATGAATGAATAGCGTCATTGACAAGATTGTTCAATTATACTCTGCAATTTTTTTTAAAGTCGATTGACCGAATAGTTTTCGATTGGTGATGAGTTAGGTTTCTGTGATTTTTCGGGCGCGCGAGCATGACTTCGCTAGCGGTAGCTGCGAAAGACCCAAAATGGCGGACGATTATACATAGTCTGTATAGAGCCCTATTTTAAACAACTGCATCACATGTTGCATTCTCCTGAGAGCATGGCGTACGTACAAATCCATTCCTTGGCTGAAGTAGCGCCTTTTGCATTGTGTTATTTTCACAGCAACTGTTATGTGTATTTTTCTTGTAAACGGCACATTTTAGGAGCTATCACCAGGAGTATCTTTTTTGTTCCTTATGATGTACTGCTTGAAAAGACCACTTGAACCATTCACAATTCCTGATGGCAAAGAAATTTTATACAATATGAGGGTGGCCACCCCCCCCCCCCCCCCCCAATATTTTCATGAAATAGTGAGGTTTAATCTCTGAATGTTACAGGTTAAATATCTTAATATAAGCTAACTTAACTCGCATAATCATTATTTAACTCCAAACAGTTTTTCATATTTCGACAAATTACTGTTTTTAAACTCTATTTTCAAGGGCTTATAACTTCTTTAACATTAATTTGACATGAAAGTGCCCCATATAATGTCAGCTTAAGTTTTCACAAGGAATCACCTCCCAGAGTTTGGACTGTTAATTTCCTCACATCCTATGTAGGCCTATGTTATCAGTTAGGATCAAAACTGAAAAACATTGGAATAATTTTGTAAACAATGTAAGGTGTGACATCTTTTGCAGCCGTTAGGTTACAGCAAAAGGCGGCAAAGACTTTAAACAGATTACAAGAAAGATTCTGGGGCAACTATATGTAAAAAAAATTTCCAAGTCAATTTTCCAAAATCTGCAACATCATAAATTATTCAGAACGAATAGTGTGGAAAAGCAAGCAATACACTGTGCTGCTTATTTGATTCCATTACCTATGCTAAATACATGGCTACTTCACTATTGTAACCCATTGTATACCAGAAGTGTAAAGTATTCTAGTAATCTCCAAAATTGAAATAACACTAACCTTACAGCAAATACAATAAAGGAATTTAGAATGCTATTAATACTGTCTCAGTCTGTGCATTCGTATACAAAATTCTCATGCTATGAAATTTATGGCACCAGCACTGCACAGTACCTAAAGACAGGCCTGAACAATAACTGGCAGCGCAGTACTATCCAGCAAACTCAGATCTCAGCACCCAAATGTAATGTCCAACAAAATTGGACATTAAAAAGGACAAAGCAATTATTTACTTTTTTAAAGTAAATAGTGGTATTCCTTAGTCACTACTTAATTCATTTTCTCTTGGGAAACATGATGTGTTAACATCACTTTCATCAAGATCTAAGCCAGAGTTGTCTGTGTAATTATCAGCAGCTTAGCAAAAAAATTCTATATTACATGTCAGCAAAAGAAAATACGGTGCGGTGCATAACCATCAGAGGCAGAACACTGATACATTAGTGTGTAAGAAAATCAATACAATCCATCAAACAAATTAAATCTGCAAACTAGCATGGCCAACAGATTTATAAGAAACAAAAACACAACCTAGAACAGACAATTGTTGCAAAGATGTATTTAAAATAATGGAAATTTGCTATTTGTGTGGTATTCAGACTGACTGATAGATTGAGCATCACACTCGCATAATGTATGAGTGTTGTTTCAAGGATGGTAGTATTATGTTTAAATGAGTATTTGATACGTCTTTCAAGAAAATAAATATGTATATTCATAAAGTTTGGGTGGGCTCTTGAGAACAAAATGCTTAGTTTTAGCAAAAAAGAAAGTTATTTTAGGATTTCAGTTAGTAAATTTTTTAGTATGGTAAGTTTAAACTTTTTAGCTCAAAAAATATTGTGTTATTCCCACCCCTATAAATGCTAGTTGACATCACTAGTTTTTTTTTTTAATAGTCCTGTGCTTCCAGTATGATTTTTTGTATATATTATTGGTGTTTAGTAATCAATCACAATATTTTATAGTAGATGTTTTACAGTTTCTGTCAATCTTGTTTTTCTATTGCAGGTGTACATTAATTCTTTTGAGCAGTTTGGTTTTCTGGCAGAACCTGAAACTATAGCTAATGGTTACCATAGTGAGGCCAGTGGCAGTGTCAAGAGTGAGTGTGATTCTGGAGATGACATAGCGATGGAAGCTACTGAATCTGTGAGTGACTGTCTCCACGCAGCTTGTGGCACTAGTCCAGTAGACAATTGCAGATTGACTCACTTTGAAACACCATGCTCGTCTGGCAGTTGTAAAAACATAACACTTACCAGAAGTCAGACTTTACAAGCAGATTGTTTGTCGCTGTACCAGCAGGATAAGTTATCATGTGATATCTGTCAGGAATCATTTGTTCATAAAACTAACCTACTGAAACGCATAGAGAGTCATATGCAGAAGAAATCTTTCCGTGCAAAACTATGTGATAAAGCATCAAAACAAGAAAGTGTAGTTTTTCAGCATGACAGAAATCACACGCAAGTGGATTTAATTTGTGAAATATGTAGAAAATCTTACAGATGTCAGACAGATTTCTTTGCTCACTGTAAAATCCACCTTGATGAGTCACCCTTAATGGGCAAATTGTGTAGGAAATATTTCCCTACAAAATTTCTTCATTTACACAATTTAACACACACACAGGATAACTTCTTTACCTGCGCACTATGTAATGAAACATATGAAGATAAACATTATCTTGTAAAGCATATCAGAGCTCATAGAGGTGAGCATCCTTTCTCATGCAAACTATGCGGTAAGTCATTTTCTTATAAAAGTCATCTTGTAGTGCATAGCAGAAGTCACACAGGTGAGCGTCCTTTCATGTGCAAACTATGCAGCAAATCATTTAAACAAAAAAGTAATCTTTTTAGGCACAACAGACTTCATACAGATGAGCGTCCTCTCACTTGCAAAGTATGCAGTAAATTATTTACAAGCAAACATAATCTTGTAGTGCACAGAAGACTTCACAAAAGTGAGCACACTTTCATGTGCAAAGTATGTAGTAAATCATTTACAAGAAAACATTCTCTTCTAGTTCACAACAGATTTCACACAGGTGAGCGTCCTTACACCTGCAAAGTATGCAGTGAATCATTTACAAGAAAACAACAACTTGTAGTGCACAGCAGACTTCACACAGGTGAGCAACCCTTCTTTTGCGAACTGTGCTGTAAGACATTTGCAAATAAGAGAAATCTTTTTATGCACTCTGTAATTCACACTGGTGAGCGTCCCTTCACATGCCAAATATGCAGTAAATCATTTACAAGAAAAGAACATCTTGAAGTTCACAATGGACTTCACACTGGTGAGCAACCCTTCTCATGCGAACTGTGCTGTAAGACATTTGCAAATAAGAGAAATCTTTTTATGCACTCCAGAATTCACACTGGTGAGCGTCCCTTCACATGCCAAGTATGCAGTAAAACATTTACAAGAAAACATAATCTTGTAGTGCACAGCAGACTTCACACTGGTGAGCATTCCTTTCATGTGCAATGTATGTAGTAAACCATTTAATACAAAACAAAATCTTGTAGTGCAAAGCAGACGTCATACAGGTGAGTGTCCCTTCACATGCCATATATGCAGTAAATAGTTTATAAGAAAACATCATCTTGAAGTTCACAACAGACTTCACACTGGCGAGGAACCCTACTCATGCGAACTGTGCTCTAAGTTATTTACATATAGAAGGAATCTTGTCAAGCACTACATAATTCACACTGGTGAGCGTCCCTTCTCTTGCCAAATATGCAGTAAATAATTTACAAGCAAACATAATCTAGTAGGCACAGCAGACTTCACACAGGTGAGTGTCCTTTCGTGTACTTAGTATGCATTAAATAATTTAAAACATAACAAAACAGTATAGCACACTGCAAACCTCACACAGGTGAGTGCCCTTTCATATGCAAAGTATGCAGTAAATCATGTACAGGAAAACAACTTGTAGTGCACAGCAAACTTCACACTAGTGAGCATCACTTCATGTGCAAGGTATGTAGTCATTAATTTACAAGAAAACAACAACTTAAAGTGTACAGCAGACGTTATACAGGTGAGCGTAACTTCATGTGTAAAATGTGCAGAAAAAGTCATTTACAACGAAACATTGTCTTTTTTTTTTGCACAGCAGACTTCACACAGGTGAGCGTCTTTTAACTTGCAAAGTATGCAGTAAATCATTTACAAGAAAACAACTTGTAGTGCACAGCAGACTTAATACAAGTGAGGGTCCCTTCTAATCAATTCTATGTAGTAAATATTTTGCTGAGAAAGGGGTTTTTGTTACACATAGCAGACATCGCTTGTGAATATCACTACATGTGCAGAGTATGCAGTGAATCACATTAAAACATTAACTTTTAGCACAAAAAATTTAAGTCAAGTGAGCATCACTTCACTTGCATACTGTGCTGTAAATCATTTACATGTAGGCACTGAGTTGCACAAGGTGTAGCGTATGTAATATTGCAGTTACGATATTTTTTTTATTAACGTGCGTCGACATGATCACGTGCAGAATGAGTTGGTGGCTGATAACAAACCAGCTTGCGCTGCACTTGTGTGTCGTTTACTATGTCTCTTTTTTCTCTTCTCTGCGTTTTTGTTAAATACAACAGCTGCAGCCGGCAGTATCACTTCCAATCTCACATGCAGCGGATTTGCAAGGCCGGATCTAGAGGGGATGGTACAGGGTGGCAGCCGTCCCCAGGCTCCGGGTTAGGGAGGGCATCAGTGGGGTCGAAATGTGGTAGCAATGAATTCGTTTGATGAGAGGGAGGGAAAAATCACAGTTATTCCTTGGGTTAAGGAAAGCTGAGATCCATCCATGCGTAGAGTTGGCAAACATTGTATTATTTCTGTAGATACTGTATTTTTTCTTCATGAATTAAATGTTATCAAAACATAGGTATAAATGCACAAATCATGCAGCAAAAAACACGAGGATTTGCTTAGGAAACCAGAAAAAGTTACATTTATGATATCTAATTTTTTCATGACAATAAATTGTATGGTTTTGAATTATAAGTCGATTAAAAAAATTTCGTTAGTTACGTAATTGGTTAATACCATAGAATTTACTATCTTTGAAAAAATTAGTAAATATGATGAATATCGTCGTAAATAAAACTGCAAAACTGTTTTTGGTGGCTGCTCTTTTTAGGCTTTAGAAATAATCATTGTGAACACAATAAAATCAGGGGAACATGGCCACTGGTTGGTTTAAACGATACAAGTAGCTCAATAATCTTCTTATCATCAATGTCATAGGTGAGGCCACAAGTTTAGATACAGGCGTAGCTAGCGAAATTCCTAAACTCCTAGCAGAAATTTTTTTTTTTATTATCAAGTAACTCTTATGTATAGAACCGATATTATGGACGTACGCCATTGCTTGCGAATGTTGCCGTCTTGCAGAAAACATCCACAATAAAACGAAAAACAACAACAAAAACCAACAAAGAAAAGTCGAGTGTTAGCTGTTGTCAACAAACAAATAACATACATACAGTCCTAGAGAGGGACATAGTCGTAGCCACAAAGTGGAACAGATAAAAAACAAACAACAAAAAAATTCAAAAAATTAATTCTTAGCTGGAATATAGTCGTGTGATGAAAGACGACACAACAAAAACGAACGAGAATACAGAAAAGAGACTTATGAAAACAGGTAATAGACAGACAAACACAACGAAGACAACACAAAAGTCGAGAGATGAAATGAGTGTAAAACAACGACGAAACACGAAAAAAACAGACGAAAAACGGACGAAAAAGTAGAAGGCTTCTTGGACGACAACAGATGCGACGTTTCGGGAACTGGGATCTGTTCCCGTCTTCAGGCACACGTGCAGACTGAGGAACTCCAGCAGACTGACTGTGGCATCTGGAAAAAACAGGGGTCTTATATAGGAAAAATGCCTACTTAT